>JAZGLO010006551.1:0-95255 GCA_036873155.1 Biomphalaria sudanica | reverse complement strand
AGTATACTTCCCAGGATTCCTAATACTGAAAAGATATTTGCTATAATAACATTGGTGACAAAAAGTATTATAAAAAAATATCATCGCTAATGTCATAACTGTTTACTGAAACATTTTGAGTCAAATTGGATTTTAAGTCGATTGAACTTTCATTTTCCATGATTTCATACTGAAAGTTGACAAGGAGATAAAAAGAAATTGCCCTTTAAAAATGGGTAAACAGTAGTTTGCTTACGTGAAAATGTTTTTAAAAAATTGTTAAAGGGTTTTTAAATGTCCAACAATAAAGTTAAAGACAATATACACAACTTTTTACTAGACAGACGGACAGATATACTGAGTCAATTGATGTAAGCTTTGTTTTTATTCCTCACCAAACCGAAAGAAATAGGAATATGTATCCGCTCTGATTTGTCTCTCTTAAAAACATTGAATCATACGCTCTAAATAGTGAAAGTAGACCTAGATTTCAATAGAATGACTGAGTTTCTCTAAGACTTGAACACATCTGCTCTTGTGAAAAAATGTAAACGTTAAAGCCTATACCTGAAGCAATTAGAGAAACAATGAAGCACTTTTTTAAAGAGATACTAAAGTGTTAACATCTTCACCTCGTCAGCAAGGACCTTGAGCTGTACGATACTCCATGTATCTTGCAGGTCAACTCTCTGAACAGGTAGCAGATATTTGACAACTCGTACAAAATGACAACTTTCAATTTTTTCCATTTAATTGTGTCTATTTGATTTAAGCCAACTGATAGAATCTTGTATGAACTCCGCTATAAAGATACATATAATATCTATAAGAGACTGTAAATGTCTCTTTGAATATAGGCATACTGCAAATGCTTCTCAAAATAGCGCAACATATTTTGGTTTTTGCTTTATTTCCGGCACATTTGAGCAACCTCACTGGCCAACAGAAAGAAGACCTAATATTGCATTAAATGTACATGAAGCTGGTTCACTTAGGCAATTGTAAGAGAGTAAAAGAGCCTTTGGCCTTGTGTTGTTTCTCATCTGCTCAATTACCTGTCAGTGACATTCAGATTTAAAACAAATTAAAACCACTGTTGCAAAAATTGTTTTCTAAATATTCTACAGGGTTTAAGAATTGGATAAGTTTAGTCTGTTAGAAACGTGATCATTTTTTTATTTCACTGTACGAATCATGTTGTTATTACAAGTTACAATAACTTACAATTTGAAATCAAGTAATCAAAGTAATAACATCCAAAAATGTATAGACTATGTAGTGTAGGTGGTATCAGAAGCAACAACTACCAACACATATACCCTATTCCAAACATTTTATTGTCAATACATCTCTATAGACTATAGATATATAAGAGAATTAAGATAGCTACCATACCATTGTGCAGGTGTTTCGCTTACCTTCCCTACCATTTGGCAGGTGTTTTACTACCATATTGTATTAGACGAGACCTTTGAATGTGTCGCTTCTTACGTCTACATAGGGAGTTAGTTGTGCGATTATCTACACTGGAGTCAGCAGTGTGCTTGTGTTGTGCGTACTAATGTGTTGCGTTGTGAGGCAGCAAGGTGCAGAATGATAGTTTGAATAAAATAACAGCTATATTATATTCTTTGTTAAATTCAATGATATATTGTTTTATCAGTTAGTCCATTGTAAATTACTTAACTGACATTAAACATTATATTGTTAACATCTAGCATATTATTTCTTTTACGCACAAAGGTGCACGTCGAATGTCAGGGGCCTAAGCCCGGGCAAACGAGCTAAGGCTTTAAACACAACTCTGACAATATAGACTATAGCTTTGAAAAAGGATTTGTTTCTAATTTGTCTTGTTTTTCACTAATATATGGTTAGAAACTTAAACTTCTGGGAACGCAGGTACAAAGACTTATGTTTATTTTGTATTTTGTTAGTCCCTTGGAAATATACGACACAAGAAATTCCGTAACTCTCACAGACGCTAACAATTCATGTATGATATAAAAAAAGTATAATAAAAAATGTTCCTTATGCGTCAGTTAACTTTTAATAAGCGTAATAGTTGTAGTTATGGTCCTTATACCATTACTTATCGCTACAATGACAAACATTCCTTTATAGATCAGTTCAATTAGCAATGACCTAAATGTGCCAATAATTCATCTAACGAAATAACTAAAGCGTAAAACAAAGAACTGTAAGACATTGTTCGTCGAGAGAGTTCTTTGATTTCTCTATTAATAAAACTGATCTACAAAGCTTTATTTCTTTTTTTTTTCACAATAGAAACTTTGTATTTAATATCTTAAGACTAAGACTAAGACTAAGACTAAGACTGCTTTATTGATCCTTACGGAAATTTGTTGTGATTACAAGGACTCTTTTCTCATATAAAGACAACACAACAGAAAAATACACACAAATACAACAGACAACATAAAGAGTTCATTCAGCGACTACAGACAGGTATCTTGGTGCATTTCATGTTCCCTGATCAATGAGTGGCGGTGATACAGTCTGACCGAGTGAGGTACGAACGAGTTTTTGTACCGCTCTGTTCTTGTTTTGATTGACAGCAGTCGCCCACTTCGCGACGACCTGTCGTAGTTCTGATGGAGCGGGTGGCCGTTGTCTTCCAAGATTTTTTCGATTTTTCTTAGGGACTTTTGTTCAAAAAGTTCCTTTAAATGTGGTAATGTTGTAAGTGTAATTTTAGATGCTTTTTTAATGATTTTTTCTAGACGTCGCAACAGTTTAGATGAGGCGTTGCCTTGCCAACAAGTTATTCCGTATGTTAGCAGACTCTGCATAGTCGCGCGGTAAAATGTCTCAAGGATCTTCTTGCTTAATTTAAAGCTATTGAGTTTGTATAGAAAAAAGAGTCGCTGGGCTGCCTTCTTTGCCAGAGTTCCAAGGTGGTCTTCCCATGAAAGCTTGTTGTTGATGATAACACCTAGATATTTCTATGCCTTTACTTGTTCTATAGATGTAGTGTTTATTTGCAGTTCACGTATAGTATGTTTTTTCTTTCTAAAATCTATTATAAGTTCTTTAGTTTTTGTTACATTCAGTTCTAGAAAGTTGTCGGTGCACCAGTTTGTAAACTCTTCTATCGAGCTTCGATACTGAGTTTCGTCTCCTGAAATAAGACCGACTATGGCAGTATCATCAGCGAATTTAATGAGTTTAACTGAGTCATAGATGCTTCTTATGTCATTAGTGTAAAGAGTGTTTAGCACAGGAGAAAGTACACAACCTTGTGGAGCACCCGTACATAGTACTGGAGTTGACGATTTGGTGTTGTTGACTTTAACATACTGGAGCCGTTGGGTTAAAAAGTTTAGAACCCATGCTTGTAAGTAAGGGCTTACATTTAAGTTACTCAGTTTGTTTATCATTAGATGTGGCTGTATGGTATTGAAAGCCGAGGAGAAATCTACGAAGAGGACTCGTGCGTATGTTTTGGGTATATCGAGATGCTTATAAAGCTGGTCCAAAAGCAATAGAATGGCATCCTCAGTTCCTCTAGCTGCTTTGTATGCAAATTGGTGAGTAATGATCATTGAATTGTTAATGCATTACCTGAGATCTAACATAAAACAACTTACTTAGAAAGATACATTGATTGAAAGATTAAGAGACATATAAAGCAGATATTGTATATTCCTACTCTTTTAACCTTTAACCCTAGCTTCAAAAGCCTAGGTATGTTTAAATAATACTGGCATGCCAGAGGCTTTGTGTCTGCTATGACTTGAGATGGTGCTGTTGGTAGTCGCTAGTTCTTATTATTCCATATGATACTTGAATACGACTTCAACAGATAGATATAGTCAAGTAAAACGGCCTCTTTGGAAATAGAGCGATTTATTAACAACAGAAGGGACCAGTCCTATGTCATTAAATCTAGAAAAACACGTCCTTTCCTAAGCATTACTGACAGGGCCACCGCTACCTATAGTGCAATGTGTGCATTGCACGCAGGTGGCCGAATGTAAGGGGCGGCCAAATCATTATTTCAAGTTTTTTTTAATTTTTAGTTTAATAATTATAATAAAATTACTTAAATATTTAAATTCAATTCTAATTATTCCATTATCTTTTGAAAGCTTGCGGGGGGGGGGGGGGGGGGGGAGAGACGATATTCGTACAATAAGTTATTTTGGAAACCTTATAAAGAAAAAAAAGCGGCGCGCAATGGATTCCCGTGGCTTTTTTCATAATCGCCGACCTTCCCCTGGCCCTTAAATTTTGCGGGTTGTTTGCAATTTTTTTTTGAATTAAATAGCCCTCCCTTTAAGTAGATCTAGTAATTAGAAAGTCAATTTCAAAACATTGTCACTTTTATTTGAAATGGCTGTTAGTTGAAAGTAGAATATTTTTTGGCCAATTATAGAGTGTAGATGTAGATCTACAATAAGTTCATTAGTGTTCCAGTTTAAAATAAATTTTAATTATCTTCTTTTAGTAGTAAGTTTCTCAAACTTTGGGTCCTCCCCCGAGGTGGGAGGGGGTGCGAGTACCTTGAATTGGAAGGAGCGCAACTTCCTGACAAAAGGGTATGTGTGTGTTTCCTACAAGAGGTAAAGCGATTGATTGGTGGTAATGCATTGAGGATGATGAAATTAGAGTAATGCAAATGTGAAACGGCAGACAATCTTGAGACATGAAAGAGTAAAGACTTTGTTTTATGGTGAGCTAGATTTCGTTTAAATATTAGTATACTTCGTAAATATTACATCTCTATCTCAAGTTAAATATGTGAATATTGTAATAACAGGCTATATTGAGTTTATGTTCCCATAAGAAGTTTCCTTAAGTTATTTAAGTTTATTTAGTAAAAATATAAAACGCCTTTATTGTTTCAATTGTACTAGATCTAGCTGTTTCTAGCGACAAACCAACGACAAACTAACAAGAAGAGGTTGCGTCGAAAATAAATGTTTTATTTTAAGTGTAGATTATCTGAATATTAGTAAAATTACATGTTTAAAAATTAAAATATATTAAGTAGGAGATGTCGTTTTATCTTCTAATAAGACCTTGTTAAATGTAGACCGCTTTTTGCGAGGTGCGTATGCAACAATATGGGTGAAAATATTTTGAAGAAAACATTTTAAAACGACTCCGCCTTGTGTGGTTCTTCTGAATGTTTTGTCTCAAAATAGTCGAATTTCTTCTGTCTATTGCAATTTATTATAGTGACGACAGAGACATCTTACTAACATGAAAAATATTTTTAAAAGATCACGCCCATTACAGAAGTACGAGCGCAATATGTAGGCCTACCTAGAATGTACCTCGCATAATACATTAGGCCAGGGCTGCCTATTTATTATAAGATTTAATATGACCCTCGACTTTAAAAAAAATTAGGATGAATAGTGCGTTATGTAAGAAAAAAACATCAATGTAAGGCTTTTTAAAATTCTCTCTTCTTACTAAGAAAAAAAATGGTCAAAATACGCTTAGCGCCGAGTCCCGCCCGGCATTAAACTTATTGCCGACTTGAGCGAAAACCTGCCGCATCTTTCATTTTATCTCTATGAAGAAACTTTTACAACGCTTAAAATTTATCTAGGCAACACCATTTCGGAAAAAAAAATGCCCATTATTTTTGGTGAAATGTTATTTCCTAAATTTGGATTCCATACATAGTGTTAAAAAAATATAAATGAAAAATAAAACCTAATTATTGTGTTATAATTAAGATTAATTTTCTTTTCTTTTTCATTACATTCTTTAAAAAAATGCAAAGTTAAAATTGAAAACAAAACATCTTAGAGGGGGCCATGGGGATACGACAACGATGCGAAAATGAAATAAAAAGGAATGCTACAAGAATTGATTTAAATCAAAGAGCGCTTTAGGTACAGTGTCCAGTGTCCAGTCTTTGCTAAAAAATAAAGGGAGGGGGAGGGGCGGTATTGTAAAATTTGTGCACGCAGTCGGTCACAACCCTCGCGGCGGCCCTGACTACTGATGTGAGTCCTTTGTCCGTTAATTTGCCTCTAGTCCATTTCAGCGTGTACCGTCACGTCACTAAGGAAAGCAATGATTAGTCTCAACTTGTACGAATCTAGCTATTGAGTCATTACAACATAAAATCAGTAGGCCAACATCTTGCCGTGAGATATACTCATCAATTCAACACTCTTGTGTTTGTGTGTCAATAGATAAAGACAAAAAAAAGTTTTTAAAAAAGGTGAGAGTAATTGTGTATCTATTTGTGTCTACACTGAACCATAATCTTCAAATACAAAAACAAAATTTAATAAAATACTCTGAAAGACACAAAAATAAAGGCACATTCCTCGTCCCATATGCTAGGACAAATTTGTACAAATACTCCTTCTTCCCTAGTGCTATTAGAGCATGGAATGGGTTGCCTGAGCTAGCCAGAAAAACCAGTGACTTGGCAGAATTTAAGTCATTGGTTAATATGCATGACTAAATGCATGACGCGTAGGACGTAATCATCTTCTTTTTTGAAGTAACGTCTGTATTATATAAGATAAGATAAGATACAATCATGCGGTGAGGTTTTAGTCATTACTATATTCAAGTCAATACAAAAAAATGCTTTGTCTTCTTGAATTTTCTATCAAGGGATATCATTTTCTGGCATTGTTTTTAAAATCCCGTTTTTTTTTTTGACATTCCTGAGTTTACCAACGCTATTAGGTAGCTGGCATTACTGGGAATAGTAAAAGCGGTTGGTTGTTGTGCTGACCACACCATACCATTGTTAACACTTAAACATCATATGTTAACCTTTACATCTTCTGATACATTGTTTATAAACTATAAAATGGTTACTTTTCTATTTTACTGATTATTTATTATAAGCAGAAGATATAAGTTAAACATTCACTATTGAGTCTAGTATTAAAACTAACAAGTATTTGAGAAAATCTTTACCACATTTTTAAAAAAATAATTTCCAAACTTTTCCGCAATATATATATTTTTTTGCAAATTTTAACTTGACATTTGTGTCTTGCTTTAACGTTTGTATTTTTTTTTACATAATGAACTTATTAAAAAAATGACGTTGGCACTCACAAATGTACTGAGAAATCATTTGAAACTTATCATCGCTAACTAGTTCAAAAACTAAATCACTTTTTTAATTATTACATTTCCGTTGTTACATTTTGTTACAAGTTACTAGTTTAGCCTGTGAAGTAATGGTTTCTAAGACCAGGCATTGTTCATTGGAGTTGATGGAAAAAAATTGAAATAATTGGATTTCAAATGTGTGCAAGCGAGACCAATCATTATTGAAGGCCTGAACACTTACCTGCAACGTTACAACCTTTGGGCAGTTTAGACCAATAGCTCTGTGCCACGTTACAGGTCTGTACGACGTTGAATGTCAGTGCTCAGGCCTTTAATCATGAATAGTCTTGGTGTAAGTCAGAGACGCGTGGTGTGATTTATCAGCTAGGACGAGCTTGTTGGTCGGTGGCAGGTGCAAACTGAAACAATGACTCATCCTTTTCGGTTATCATTCTATTGCAATTTTTTTTAGTATCTAAATAGAAAGTTCGTGTACATCTTTGAAGTTTTCGTTATTTATTAAAATTAAATGCATCAAAATTTCTGAATAATATTATTACAGGAATTAATTATCTGATAATTTCACAAATATTATTATACCATTTTTAATTTAGATTGTTAACAACACCATCTTTACTAGTTTAATTTCCCTATCAGACCGTGCGATCTATGGGACAGATTATTTTAAGCTCATCTTGTTCTATGGCCAGCGGTTTACGAGCAGGGTTTTATGTAGCCAGCACAACTACCCACCGCCTTTGCTTTTACCAACTAAAGAAAGTTTGGTGGACCAAGGGGCGCCCTAAAAATTTAAAAATTCAATATCCCAAAACCAATTTTCGAGCTCATGACCTCAGGTTCAGAAACCAAGCTCTTAAACAATCAGCCACCGTGCCCCATCTGTCCTAGTACCAAAAGGAAAACTACAGTGCAATGTGTGGCTGACAGGCCAAAACAGATTGGCTACGGCTTGGACAATTAAAACTGAGGTTCGAGTTTAAATACCGAGCAGAATTGTGTTTTGCTGAGTGCCTAAAGGCAGCAAGGAAACCTTCTCCCAGAAAACCCCCTTCCCAGTGATCTTCAAAAGAGATCGGACCTTAGCGGTCGGAGCATGTTATATGCATACAAGATGCACTACATAAAAGTAATTTAAAAACAACAACTTAGATCTATAAATGCTGATCAACATCTAACAGCAAATGTTTTCCCATAGATGTACTGTGCATACCGACAAATTCAGCTATACTATGTTTAAAATGTATTATTTATGGTTCTCTCAAATATAATCAGTTGTGCGTTGTCAGAAATTAATCCCCTCAAAGAATGATTGCAATTCAACTACCATTTTTTAAATCAATTCTTCTTGTGTAACATTATGTTTCAATTTATATCTAGTTCTCAGAAGTTATAATACAGAGTTTTAAACATTAAGTATTACTTCCAGGGCCGGTATTAGAACAGGCAAACTAGGCAGTTGCCTAGGGCCTCTGATTGGTGAGGGCCTCAAACAGGATAATGGAGAAAAAAATATAGTAGAACTATCACAAATTTTCTTCGATGTTACTGTGGAACTACACTAGGTTTTTAATAAAGTTCGTTTTTTTTTCTGTTTAATAAAAGCCACCAAACTTACTTCGCCTAGGGCCTCTACTTATCTATGACTGGCCCTGTTACTTGGTATTTGACAGAAAATCGTTTGGGTGTAGTACATAATGCTAATAGACCAACGGCGTAGCATACGCCACTATTTAGTGACGGGTGAACACTTCCTGAAATACACAGTTGTCCGAATGGGGTGGGTTTGGGCAAACGACTGTAAGTGAATGAAAAGAAGAAATTCTGGAGAGAGCAACATGCACTTGTACTATTGACTGAAAACAGGTTTGGAAGATACAGGCATTTCATTTTGAACATTTAGCCTTGGGCTTTATTCATTATTAATTGTCATGGCAAAGTCTAATCTAACAGGGAATTGCCTGCGCGTAAAGGTAAAAGGCAAATTTGAATCTGATGGAGTCTGTGATATTCGGGTAATAAGGACAGTTTGTGAGGTAGCAGCTGTGATAGTTTTACACTAGAGTACGATGCGGTGAATGCGACCGCTAAATAGCAGGGATATGGAGCAGGGAGATGTTGACACGGATTGTAAACTTCAGGACGTTCTCGGAAGTGAATAGTAATATTATAGAGGGAAGTATTTGAGACATCGCCGTAATTTCAGCCTATTCATGTAGGCAGTATATTGTCAAACAGAGTGTATGACTGAGCTTCATGAGTACGAGAATCGGACAAGACGTCGACATAGTTATCCCAATGTTTGCAAACAAAGCTTACAGCCATCTTGCGAAGTTCTAGAGCAACAGTTTCGTCGATGACAAATTTGTACAAATACTCCTTCTTCCCTAGTGCTATTAGAGCATGGAATGGGTTGCCTGAGCTAGCCAGGAAAACCAGTGACTTGGCAGAATTTAAGTCATTGGTTAATATGCATGACTGAATGCATGACGCGTAGGACGTAATCATCTTCTTTTTTGAAGTAACGTCTGTATTATATAAGATAAGATAAGATATGACATTCTCCAGAAATATGCGACTTATAGAAATAGGCAGTTACCTGATGCAGGAATTTCTACTACATTATAGACCTGTTGACTCCACGAAATATATGTGAAGTGGTGTCCGTGGCTAGGAAACAAATGGCAATACGAAGGTATAAAATCAAAACAAAACGACAGAAAAACAAGATTACAAAGAGAGTCTGTGTGTGCCACACAAACTTAGAGGCGGCCCCCGTGGGAGACAGATCCCTGTCGGATCCGCAGATTCGCTGGTCGACTGAGGATGGCATCGAGCAGGGTATGAAACCGAGACCGTAGAGATAAACAGTCCTGCGCGCTAACCGCACGACCAGGCAGTGCTCTTAATCTAATGACAAACTGGTTACAAAATAATAGCCTACTATTGATAATATACCTACACATTACGGAATGACAACTACCGGATATGTACAACATGTCAGAAGAGCGATTTTAGATAATTTTTTGGTATTGAGCATTTTCATCTAAATGGAACTAGAATGAGGATGTAGATCTACCTAAATTAAACTACTAATTTAGCTCTCTCAATATCTATATCTACTAGATCTAGATCTAAAATATATATTTGAGATAATGTAGATGTAATTTAGATAACATTTTTATAAAAAAAAAACACTAGATAATCAATTAATAGACTAATTGCAATATGAAATATTAAAATAGTAGATTAGTTTTAGTATTTTATAACATTGCAATATTGACAATCTAGACTTTAGAAATACAAATCTACACTTAAAGCCTAGAAAATAAAATTATAGATCTTAATCTAGTCTAAATCATGGCTGTCGGGTAGTGCGGTTTGCGCGCTGGACAGTCGTTTGGATTCATCGATGGTCCCAGGTTGAAACCCTGCCCGCTCCCATCCCCCGTCATCCTACGGGAGGTTTGGACTACAACTCTGAAGGAACATCCGAAACATGTAAAACAACAAACATTCTAAACTAGACCAAGAAATTCTAGATCTAGATTCTATAATGATTTAAATTATTTTAAATCTAAATCTAGTTTTAAAAATCCAGCTCTAGTGTTAGAAAAAATATCTAGATCTAGTGTAAAAAATCTAGCTATATTGTAAAAATTCTAGATTAGATCTAAATCTAGATATTATGTCTTTAAAATGCGAGTCACATTACGAGGTTTAATAAACTTTACTATACCAAGTTTTTTTAGCATTTAAAGAATTAACTCCCTATGTCTTCAAAGGAAAAAAAATCTACTACGTCACACGGCCTAGTTAGACTAAAAAAATCATCTATACGAGCAGCTTGTTGAGGGTTCATAGACATTGGTGCACCGAAAAATTTCTTTTAGCATTTCATTTAAAGAATTAACTACATATGATGTGAAAAGAAAAAAAGTCCATATATATATAAGGATTAAAGATGCTTTTTTTTATAGTTTTGTCTGTCAGTCTGTCTGTCCGTATGTTAATAGCGAGAAAAAAAAGGCTAAAAGCTATTGAAAATCTGATTAAAATTTAATTTCCCTTCCTAAACATCGCATTAGTTTTAAGTTTCTATAAAATATTGTTCCGGATGTTTATATATTTATAGTGAGAGAAAATAAGAATTCCAGAGTAATTAAATGTCGTTAATAAAATTTGTGGATGGTCTGTTATGGAGATTTTTCAAACCATACTTCGGTGTTAGGAAGTTGTTTTCCTTAAAAATCGGAGCATAATATTAACAACAATTAGATTTTCTAACGTTTTATCTAGAAAGTTAAATGTAGTGTAAATAGAGAAGTGCGATTTTACATAAATAAATGTAGATTAGTGTAGATTAGATTGTTTAAACTATTTTTTTATAAAACATCCGTAACAACGAATTTTCGTAAATGAGAAAATTATTTGTTTCATTTATTAGAAGAGGGATTTCTAACATTTATTAGCGTTCTTAGATTTTTCATATAAACTTCGGATAATTTTTGGCGACGATTTGTAAGAAAATTAAGGTAATGTAGGTCGATTTCTTTTTCGAAACAAAATCCGGAACATTCTTTACTGATTAAACAACTTTTATTATGTTTCGGCAAGAAAATTAACTGTAAACTAAGTCTAAAAATTGATTTTCAATAATCGTTTCTAGTAAATTACTTTCTTCTTTTAAATCCCGAATAACCTATTGTCGATATTTTTGAAAAATAAATTATTTGACATAAATTTGTTTTAAGTAAAAAATTCGAAATAATTGATATTGATAAATAAACTATGGTGACGTAGTGTCAAAGAAAAAATTTTAGTCAATTATGCGATTTCAAACAATCTTTTGTTATAATTTATTTTTTATAAAACAATATTCGAATAGCTTTTCAGTTAATGAAATATAAATCAGTATAGATATTTTTATTTAGCATTTATATTCTATTAACATAAAAAACCGGAACAATATATTAAAGATCATGTGTTTCTTGCAACGCTTAAGCATGGAAATAAAATGTAATATAAGTTAGAAGAGCAAACAAATATGCATTGGCATTGATCTGTTTTTTTACAAAACAACCGGAACAATCTATTAAAGATACTTAAAACTACTGCAATATTTCTGAATGAAAAATTAAGGGTTAAATCAGATTTACAATAGCCTCTAGTGTTACTTGTTAATCTAATCGTGACGGACAGACCGACCAACAGACAAAACGCACAAAAAAAATCTTCTTTTATTCGGATGGGGGCACTCAACAAAAAATAAATAAAATCTGATTTTTTAAAAAGTTTAAGGAATTGGTTTGGTACCTGTTTATATTGCGACGTTGCGTTACTGCAGGAAAGTCGCTGCATAAAAAGTCCATTAAATAAAATTTGCGTGATATTCACATACATTATTAGCGCATTATTAGCCTTTATAAACAAACAGAAATGTTTTCTTTTCATTTTAGCAACTCGTCTGACCACAAAAAAACATCTCTAACTATTATTTATATTTGTTATAAACATTTCCTGTACATTTTATAATTATATTTGACTTTGTGATACTGAAGATAAACTTTGACGGGTCACTCTTGTTAGCATATTGTAACTTTGCCTCCCTTATATTTTCGTAATTTTTTTAGAATTGGTGTATTTTTATAAAAAAATCACTTGCATAATTAATTTTATAAATTAAACGGTTTGCTTTTAGAAAACCAAAAGTAGTCGTTGCACCTAAACTTTTTAAGCCGCATTTAATGATGAAATAATATTTTTCATATCTCTTCTGAGTGTGACAGACGGACAGACGGACATTTTGCAGAAATCTAATAACGGCTTTTTCCCCTTACGCGGGCCGCTAAAAATGCAACTATTTTAATGACACCAGATAGTGTCGTGTGTAAGTAAATACACACATAAATATATATATAGAATGTATAAAGAGATAGATTGCTTGTTCGCTACACTCTCTTGTTTTGTTCTTTAGCCGTGCTCTTTTTCGCCTCGATAGTTACATGGGATAGCTCTAGTCCGACTTGAAGAACCATGACTTGATGGTGGTGTCAGGCATGGTTGGGCCATGAAGAGAACTATATATAGAGAAGATAGATAGCGTGGCCTACTTAACGTTTGTTGCCGACACCTGCCTTAACGCACGTGGATCTATTATCGGCCATTCAATGTGATGTTTTTACCCTTCCATATAGTTAATATTATATATTCCATAATTTGACCAAAAATCTATATGTCTTAAGAAGTAACATTTAGATGTAATATTAATATACGTTTAGAATATTTTGATTTTAAGTTATAACAAGCAAAGCATGGAAAAAAATCAAAGCTTATCTACGGGAACAACTATATCTCTCATGTAGAAGTTATTTCCTTTATTCTATATAACACAAATTAATAATTACCAATAATGATCTGACTCATTGGTTCATGTCTTGTTGTTTTAGGTAAAAAAAAAATAGTGCAACGTTTTTTCTTGACAAACAGACAAACAGACTGAGTTGATATAAGCTTTGTTAAAACATGGGAAGGATCATGTTCATGTCTTACAAAGTTTGATATCAAGTCACTCTGTCTTTCTGTATGTGTGTTTCATCTGTCAGTCTATCAGGTCAAAAGTTTCTCCGACACCCAACCTTGTAAATTTCGCACAATTATTTTTTTACTTGACAACACAAGAACCAGTATAAGAAAACAACTTAAACCAATAATTTAATTAAATATTGGTAAAATATTACTTTGTTTGGTATATCGAACAAGGAAAAGAAGCTTTAATTAACTGAAATGACGGAATGGGTTGAGTTATTCCCCTTTGCCTTAACGAATACAAACATTAAATAGAAACAGTAAATAACTATCTGCCATGTTCATAGGCTGTCCATCAGCAGGACTATTTCTGCGTTGGCTTGGGAAGTCCTGACTAGACTTTAGCCCACAATTTTTAGATTTAGCTTTTTTTTTCTTATAGTTTCTTCAATACCCTCATCTAAGTCTTCTCAAAATCTAGTTAAATCATTTTTGTTTAGTTAATACATTGAATATATCATACTAGTCGACCGGCGGCGTAGCATACGCCACTATTTTGCAGGGCCGGCCTTAGGCCACTGCAAACTATGTGTCTGCAGTGTGTCCCGCGCTTACATGTGACTCACGCTAATTTTAGGTGTATAACTTATTACATTAAACTAATTTATAACTTAAAACAGATTTCCGGCGCCCTTCTGATTTACCAGGAGCCCCTGGTAATCTGAAAATTCTAATAAAAGTGTTCTAATTATCTTTTTAAAATAATCTTTCTTTTGATAGTCTATTTTCTTGCATATTTTTTAAAGTATTTTATTTACAACATTCTGTTCGTTTATTTAGTTACTACTGATAGACTATGAAAAACCTAATAAGCTGCTGATGGTAATTTTGTAGATACTTTTTTCTTCTTTAAATTTATCAATGGCAATAAAATCGTTAAAAAATTTTATCTTTTTTTTAATGGGGTATCCCCGTAACTTTGTGTGCTTATAAATAAATCTTCAGAATCACGACGCGACTGGGCCCCAAGATGACCTGCTGTCCACTGTTACGTAAATCAAACTACAAGTTACCGGCAACATCGCAAAGCCCTCAGATCTCTTCAAGACTTTCTTTCAGGGAACACAACCAGTAAAATGAAGAAAGAAAAAAGCGACATGAAGACAAAATCAAATAGTGAACGGACCTGCCATTGAGATTCTGCGCAAGGCAAAAGACAAACAGCAATAAAGTAAGACGTTCGACAGATCATACTTACCGCCCCTTTGGTTCAGCAGACAAATAGATAGTTGAATACCAAATACCAGGAATACAGCTGGTCCTATACATTCATTTCTTACAACTGTATCTAATTCTCGGTCGTTGGTTGGTAGCTCCCAACATCTTGTATAATTAAATGTATTTGAGATTAAAAAAGAAAATTGAACAGACTTCTTGTAAAAAAAATTATCTTTATTAACAATATTAACAGATTTAACATGATAAAAGGTTACAGAAACTCAGTGTAAAAATTATTGATACAAAGATCACGTCAGAAACATGTCTCTACTGTCTCACGTCTCTTGGAAAACTCCCCACCTTAACTACCACACATGTGACTTATATTAACATTTATTAGGGCAGACCAGCTCATGGTTTCATCCTCAACTCTCCAGCCAAACAAAACAAAAATATCCATTCCCAGTACACTAGTGCACAGAATACTTCTTTAGCCCCACGTTACATTAGGCGTGGAAAGAGAACACAAATGTCAACATGCGCGTAAAGATTACAAGATCTTCAATGAGTCACTTTTTTTTAGTGCAGAGTAAGTTAAATACATTTCTAACTGGAATAATCCGGTGAAACTCTACATTTTCTGTATGTATGATGTAACTGCAACTATAAATCAATTTTGTCTTTTAATTTCTGGTATCATTTGAATGCATATTTTAATATTTTGTTTCTTATTGAACTTCTTCTTTGAATTTGCTGAGACAAGCTTTGCTATTTATGATAGCATGCAGGAGATTGAGAAGATTAAGAAGTCATAATAAGATGATAACAGTTGTATTTTTAGAGACCGTTAAATGTTCCCAGCGTACAGGTACTTCTGCACACAGGTAAACATTGCACACAGGTAAACATTGCACACAGGTAAACAACTTCATTGAGCATCTGCCACAAAAAAATTTCTTGTAGCACTTCAGGGTATCTCAGGACAAGACGTGAGTTATAAAAACAAATGTGAAAATGTCCATCTTGAACTCTGATTTAAAAAAATGGTGGTTGCAATCCTCACCATTAACAATATTCTGAGCCTAGGTGCTTAAAGCTGTTCTAGTCCGATTTATTCGCAATGTTACCGGTATATCTTTGCTCCCACGCCAATACATATGATGCGTACTGGCCCGCTGTTGGACAACAAGGTATGGGCAGGTGTAAATAAGGATGTTGACAGAAACACCATAATTCTGCCAAAGTCTAGGAGCTTGAGTAAAAGCTGTGTAACAAACAGGTACATTTCGGTTGTCATGGTAAACATCTACAATCTCTGAATTTTTATAACGGAAGCATACAACAAAAGTTGTCTGATATTGAAAATGTATCAACGAAGAAGTCCATATGTATATACATATATATATATATATATATATATATATATATATATATATATATATATATATTAAGTAAATAATAATTAAAAGAACTGTAGCACGACTAGGTTGAAAATAAGCAATTTTATATCAATTGTTCCGTTATCTAAGTTTTCACTATATTCCTTTTTATGACAAATCCTTAAAAAATAAATGCACTTGTTTTAATTTTTAACCCATAGATGACTTTAATTTCACCATCTAATGAAGAACATTAAGACCTATCTGTTTAAAATTTTCTTCGATTAACTGTCATTTTAGCTGTCGTGTTTGTGTTTGTAATGTTATTACAGCGCCTTGAGCCCACATTTTGTTTGTTAACAGCGCTTTATAAATAAAATTATTATTATTATTATTATTATCTCATATTGTCATTTTATGTCAAACTGTCAATTCATATTAAAAAACAAAAAGGTAACCAAGTGTAATTTCTTGACTTTATTGTAATTAAATTAGTGGGACTTATCAACCAAAAAGAAAATGTCCAGAAGGAAGGTTAATGTTTAATTTGTAACTCTCTTTTTGAATGTAAAACATGTCATTAAAGTTCTTTTAAATTTCGGACTACTGGTGACGTATATAAGAAAATTAAAAGAAGAGTTTATCTGCGTCAGTAGATTTACAAGCCAAAATGCTATTATGGACCATTTTAGAGGTATTCGAACCAAATTAAATGAATAGATCACTTGTTGTACAAGTAGTGGAATTAAAACAAGAAACACAATTAAAACACAAATAATTAAAACTATTTTAACAGATTTCATTTCTTTTTTACGTTTAGCGATAGCTTCTTTTGAAGGCAATGTTGCCTTAGTTCTGGATGTGATAGAGATATGAAATATGGAGAGACTGGTACATATGAAAATCACACAAAATGGGATTATAGTAAAAAGAAGATGAGCTGCCAGAGTGGAGAAGGTATTAAAAAAGTAAACATTTTGATAATAACAATCTCCATATTTTAGACCTGGTAAAGTTGCATTCATGTATTCAAAATAATGTAACTCATATTTAAACAAAGCAGGAATTCGTAGAACAATGTTACAACAAACTATGGCGACTATTGCAACTTTAATACGATATAAAGTAAACATTCTTGAGACATGAAAAGGAAAACAAACAGCGACCATTCTTTCTATGGAAACTAAAGTCACTAAGTGGATACTAACAATTGCCGCAAAATAATTAATCGTATCAAAAATAAGTGTGTGGGCTACATAAGCCCACATAAAAATGTACACATTAATCAAAAATGCCGATTGGGAAAAATTAAATGATATTTGTGTAAGTGAATAAATTAAGTCACAAACAGAAATGGCCAACAAAATTATATTCGTTGTATCCTGCATTTTATGATGAGATAAAATAATTATATTAAGTATACTTCCCATGGTTCCTACTAAAGAAAGAATGTTTGCTATGATAACCATGGTGACAATAACCATTAGAGTATAAACTTCATCCCTAACATCGAAATTGTTTACTGAATCACTTTGAGTCAAATCAAGTGCAAGCTCAAAACCGCTAATATTATTCATTGTTTAAAATGGAAGATCTAATCTAGGAAATACAAAATATTAGGACTGGCCAAAAGTGCTTAGATAAAAAAAATGAGATTTTAAATGTTTTTAAGTTTCACCACAAACAATTAAGATACAATGAAATTTTAATAGGTCCTTTTGAGGCTATACAGAGAAATGTATCTGTTTTGATAGAGATTTACATTACATTTACATTATTAAAGAACGGGAATTTTACAAATGTGTGATATTATTGATTTAAAGTTCTCGATATATTTAACTTTTTTAAACACCTGACATGTTTTGTGGTCAATATTTCATTAAACAAAAGGATAAATGAAGTCCGCATGTATTCTGGTTAAATTTAACTTGAGCGATTTCTTTTTTCTTTTCTGAAAAACAAATCATACTCGTATTTAGAGATGGTCTGGAAAGGGTTCAAATGAAACGACTTGTTAATAGGGGGAAGTATTCTAACTTTTAATCCCTTTTATAAAATGTAGACTCTTAAACGAGAGAGCACATAACTCTGACAGTCATAACAATGTAACCATGACCTACACATGTAGAAATATTCCCATTAATTAGCTTATAAACACATGACTGTATTTGTTGCAATTACTATGCAGTTGGAAACTAGTGTCTACTTTTATTCTTTAAAAGCCAATTGTGTATACAAAAGTTAAAACAAAAAAAAGGTGATGAACAAGCTTACAACTTGAATACATTGTACATTGTGAGCTGTTTCATTGATTTCTCTGATAATGAAGCCTATTCATAAAGTTGTTTTTTTCTATTTTTGTACAATAGAATCTTTGTTTGTAGTAGCTTGAAATGATGATGTTCCAAATCATATAATTAATGTATTTCTAGAGTACCAACATAGAACAACAAACTTTGATATTCATTCAAATTCTCAGAAGCTAATGAAGGACACACCATCAATAAATTGTTCTGTAAGTCTACACACCTATTTCACAAACGCCCTAATTATATATGGAATAATAGGGGACATGTCATTAATAGCAATACATCTAGTCGTGTGATGTACTCTGTAAAGAACGTGACACTATTTGCTCATTGTTCCCAGGCTTCTCTAGTTTTTTCTTACATAGCTAGTTTCGAAAACTGAACGAAGCATTTATTTGTTTAGGCTGCATAATTAAACTTAAAAACATAGTCATTAAATATTGAATACAACAAGGACTTGTTTAAAGATATTTCAAGCTACTTTATAAGTCATCCTAACATATCTGCTTACTCCACCCACACTTTGTAAAATATTTAAATCTGTCAGACTCGTTTCATCACATAAAGAGTCAGGTACTTGTTTACTATCTATAGCGATGGATTCTAAAATCATCCGTTGCCGCGAAGGTGTTAGTCATGAGTTGGAATTTAGGTCGTCTTCCGTTGCTTTTTTAAATGTCTTTTAAGACCGATTAGGATATACTTTACCCACATGAGTCATGACACGTGGAGTCAGAAAAGCTGATAGTTTTTTTTTACTTATATCAGAGATACCATTTGGACTGACAAAGTACCAACTTGACGGACATATAGCTCACGTTGGGGGGCAGAGATTGAACCTGGACAGAGATTATAATGAAAAATTTTCACACGTAGTAAGACAGAGATCAAACCTGTCCATACAGAGATATGACCTTGTAAGACAGAGATCCAACCTGGTGTCACCCGGTGCGGTCAGCTCATGGTGTCACCCCCCCCCCCCGACAATTGATCATTATTTTGTTAAACTATAATAAATTGAGAGTCATTGATTGTTAGACAACTGTAAAGGGATTGTTGGTTTTATTATGAAAGTTATTTTATGACAAATTATCAATTGTTTTTACATGTATTAAAATTAGAAACAGTCAAGATAGGATAGGATTAGATATAGAGGCTCTTAGGGAAAATATTCTATAGCTACTGACATGTTTGTAACGACATCAAACTTTCTTCAAATACATTAAAAGGTACGAAAAAAAACTGTATACACTTCACATTTTCAAGCGAGTAAGAAGTAATTCAATGATCTTGGAATAAAGTTTCCATTTTGGATTTCAAACTTGCAAACTTATCAATAACGTCATCAAAGTCAAATATCTTCTACTATTTAATTTGCACTCGATCAAAATGCATCAATATGAAAAACTCCGTGTTCTTTGTCCATCACCAATAGTACTTCATGAAAGTTAATGTTCAAAAGCATCGTTCAAATCACGCCACAGATACGCAGATGGTAAGACACGAACTACTGTCGAGATTTTAGTTCTCTATTAGTTAGACTTTTCTGCCCTAGATGTTCTCTTACTCTTTGATATTTCTATTCAAATATCAAACTGTGGTCACTTCTCTTACTTACTTAGGTCCTCCCGCGTCGTTCGGCGCATTAGGCAACAAATATCTGTCACTGGCTATGTCTGAAGCCTCCTCCCACTTGGTGTCCACTGTTCTGAGGTCCTCCATGAAGGTGTGGCGCCAAGTTATACGTGGATGTACCTGTTTTGCACTTTCCTCGTACTGGCCTCCTTTTCATTCTAACTTTTGGTATGCGTATTTCATTTGGTCGGAGAACATGTTCCGCAAACCTCATGCGACGCTTTGTCACAACCTCACTAAGTGGTCAACTCCCAGTTCGGCAAAGGATTTCCTTGTTTGGTAAATCATCATAAATACTGAATGGCAATGTCTTCGATTCTGAAGATTAAGTGTTAGTGCAGTGATTAACATGACTACGCTAACCCAGTTGCGACCTGTATATTTTACACGCATCTCATGCCGACAAAGTCGTTGTTCGCCGTCGGTCTATTTAAGTTTTCGTCTTCTGCGCCTGTCTTCAAGAAGGACTTTTCTTTTAAAGCAAACTTCAACAAAAGTATATCGACTGTTGAAATAAAACGTATGTGGTTGAAGAGATTCAAATGTATCTACTACATCTGTATCGTCTGGTTAAAGTTGAAGCTCAGCATAAAAAGCTATTGATGGGTTTAGGTATTGACGTCTATAACTTTGTTTCAATACTGAGTCTGGCATCGTTAGATATATCTATCTAGTTCTTCTGACATTTTTTTCTTGTTGCTATTTGAGAAGAACTCTCTAAGTAACATTTGGCGCTTATGTCATGCTTATGTTATAAAAAAAATAAGCACCTTCAACTTGTCCACCACTTTTTTCATAGTTAGCTCTTTAGTTTCAATGAATTCAATGAAATTATATCGCTCTCTTTCCAATACATTTGCTCAAAACAAATTATAGCAAAGATTTGTAAAATTAAAGACATCTGGCAATAGTCACAGAGATGCGTGTCTGTTGGTGAAAAAAAAATTTCAATGGTACCAAAAAAATTGAAATCTAAAGCAATTTCTGAAAAAAAAAATGTTGATGACATCAACAAAATGAAACATCCATTAACTATAACGTGTATAAGGGTTCACACAATTGCTTGTACTCTTCCAGACGATTGAACTCCATTGTCATATCTCTGATTTCTACACATCATCGCTCTCAATACATTGAAAGATATTAGAACTGACCTGATCAGTTTGTTCCCTTTTAAAATCTATACATTTTAAGTTTTGATATCTCATCAGTGTAGTCGGGTAAGTTTAATAGGGATTACGATATATCAAAGTATCTTGTAACCTGTGTGTCTCAGATAAGTATGTATCTTTTAAGTGGTTTGCGTAACAATTAGACCTATATTTATGAACTCATTTTGATGGTACCCCGTCAAAATAGCGCCGATAAATAGCGCAGAAAAAATATTAGTCATTTTGAAAGAAATACTTTAGAGATCGTAATATATAAATACAGCCATTTTTTTTTTGTTTTAATGTTATGCCATGTTTTGTTATGTTTCAATGTTATGTCATTTTGCAGGAAACACTTTACCTATCTTAAAACATAAATAAGCAAAAATCATAATAAGGTAAAATGAATAATTTTAAAATATAGCATTTATTTACATTATAAAACTGTACTTCAAAAACACGCAAAAATACTTGTCAAATTTACACACACACACAAACTTGTAGGAAATGTCACGTAGAAATTCAATCACAGGCTTGTTTCCGTACATTGGCAATAAAGCTGCAAGTCCGTCAAGTTGGAGGTGCTTTGTCTTGCTTTCAGCTTTACTTCCTTCTCCAGCATTGTACCTCAGAATCTTGTTCTCAGTGAAAAAGGGAAATGGTATACAATATAAAGTACTCTCGTTCTCTGCAAATATGGCATACTTTCAGATCTATTAATATTGAAAAAGATCGAGACGTCAGCAAAATGATGCCCAGGACATTAAATTACTAATAATCAGGTACTTTTATACACATCATATATGTCCGCGCTATTTTGTCTTGCGCTATTTTGTCGGCGCTATTTTGTCGGCGCTATTTTGTCTGCACCATTTTGACAGGTCACACATTTTGATGGTTGTTTTTTTTTTGTTGATTTTTTTTTTGTCGAATTCTGCTTTGCTAGAAACAATGTGATACCAACCCGATCAAGATATACCCCCATTTTTTTTTTTTTTTTACATCAAAGCTAGCAATAATTTCTTAGTCATTTTTGTATCGTAAGTCTAGCTGCTAATGTTTTGTAGAAAATAAAATTTAGACATATAAATGTTCGGGTATCTAGCCACTGACTTTTAATTTTTCTATTGTCTTCTATTGCAAAATTGCAGTTTCCCCACTATTTTCCACCCCTTTTGGATGTCACCCGGTGCGGCCCACACCCCCGCTAGTGACGCCACTGAACCAACCTGTTAAAACAGAGATCCAACCTGGTAAGACAGAGATCCAACCTAATAAGAAAGAGATCCAACCTGTAAGACTAATAACTCACCTGGTGTGATAAGTGTTTGTATGAGGTGTCGGCGTGTTGTGTGGTGTGTAGAGATACAAAGAAAACTACACATTTGTATTAGCCTATATATACATACAAACTTATTACTAATGATTCAAAAAATCATTAACTATTAGATTGAAAAATAAACATAAAAACACACAGTTTTATATATTGAATTGAAAGAGCGGGGCGGGGATACATTAGGACGTAATGAACTAAAGACAGAGTAAATATCTCGATTGATATTGTTGTCGTCACAAAATGCACTGGGCGAATAGTAAGAGTGTCAGCGATAACCCTTTTTCTTATCTATACTCTCCTGTGCTGCTAAGACTGCCTCTAAGCTGAGAGGGTGGACGACTAGCATTGAAGGCGTCGGTAGAGGTGGAACTCAGCTGTAGCAGGTGACAGGAGACGTTGTCTACAACTAGGGCAGTTCAGCGGTTCAGGCGAGGTAATGGGTTGTAGAATGGAGTCGTGACTTGAAGTTCTAGTACAAAGCAGTAGCACATGACTGTAGTTAAGTTCAGATACTTGTGAAATGTAAGGCTGCTAAAAGGTCGTTTAGCTTTAATGACACTGATATTTTACCATAAATTAGATATATAAAATTGGCATGTGGGATAATCGAGTAAAATCCCAACCGATAAGGTAAAGAGTGTCTTTAAGTAAAACCCTTGAAATATAGGTCATCATGTAGCACGGATCAAGAACTTTGGAGTGGGGGGTCGATTTTTTTCCCAATCCTAACTCTAACACCTAGTAAACCCTAACCCTAAGTATAAACGCGCTTACAGTATATATATATAAAAAATTATTTGAAAAAAAAAAAGCCATGTTGAGGCCTTTACCTAGATAGCTAGTGGGTCTGGGGTGGTCTGAGACCTTATTCTGTACAGCTAGGGGGTCTGGCGAAGCCTCGACGCCAAAATCGTTTTCTTGCATTCTTCACTGCAGAAAAGGCATTTTCTTAACATCTACATCTCATTATTCATCCTATTAAGTGGAAGTGAGAAGAGAAATTAAGTGAACCAATTAGATTTTACTCAAAATTGTTTGCATTTTTAGTATTCAAGCATAAATTGTGAGTTATTGTCCAAATTTATTTTACAACAGAAAAATATCAGTTTGAGTAAAGGTTGAAAAGATGACTAGGAAATAATAATTGGGTTCAGAACTCATCTCAATTGTTACTCTTATAATGAGAAATTTCGTATGAATTCTAACTTTTCCAAAACAAAGTCTTTCTTTAAATAACTAAGATAAATTCGTAAATAATGACATAAACTCTGTCGCCATATTTGACTTTTCTGTTTTAAAACGTCATCTTTTCATCTGGAAAGGGGAGAGGGCGGTAGAGTAAAAACGTTAATCCTCGCTCCTTTTTATAATTTCTGCTAATGATTGCATTTGGCATTAAAGAATAGGGGGTGTGGCGACGCGATAAAAGAATTCAATTTATACCATATATAAATTATATTAGTGACACTTTTTTTTATTTTGTTATTTCTTAACTAAAATACAAAAAGAAAAAAGTATTGGTTTGTTCAATGTGTGGAAGGCGATCACATGTATTGCCCCTCCCACCAGGAACAACTCTTTTCATTTTATATTTACTTATGATAAAATTTGAGATCAGATCGTGTGTCCGACATTATATACAAATAGATTGAAACATCAATATATAGTTCATATTATATAGATATTCAACTAATTGTGTTCAAAAACTATGATTTCTCCATAAAAATAGGACCGCCCCACCCCATTTAGAGGGCTAAAGAGGGAGGGCAGCTGAAGCTATCGCCCCCCCCCCTCTACCTCACCGAATCGGCTAAGATACCAGAAGTGTAGCAACATAATATAAACATTATATTGTAATTCAACTCATTTTGTTCACAAACTTTAATTACTAATTAAAAGTTGGTCCGCCCCCCCACTCAAAGGGTTTAGGTTGGAAGGGCTACATATGTCCCCCCCCCCCAATCGGCTGACAGGGGAACGACATAATATAAAGATCGTTTAAAATATCAATAACAAGTTTTAATTATATAGATATTTAATTGATTTCGTTGACAAACTGTGATTTCTACAAATAAATTGGACCGCCCCCTCTCCCACTCGAAAGTTTATGGTGGGGGGGGGGATTGATGCTTTCGCCACCTCCCCAACCCACCAAATCGGCCAACATACTAAAGGGGGGGGGTGAAATAATCTAAAAATATGTTGAAATATAAATAATTAGTATATATTATTAACATAACTAATAAATTCGTATACAAATCGTGTGATTTCTTTACTACATGTCGTCCATCCCCCTCCCTCTATTTTATTCATGTTTTGTCCGGTCGACAATCGTCTGACTAAGCCTAACAGTCTTCAACTGAGAGTATGGCGGAATAGGTCTCTTCAACTAGCAGCAAAAATTAACGTTTCTAAATCAGCGGTTCTCACGACACACTTGTATGGCTATGAGATGTGGATGCTCTGTCTAAGGCAATTATGGCTCCTAGATTGCTTTTCGTCAAGAGTGCCTTCACTCGCTAATACACTGGCACCGTGGCACGTCTACATTACAAATAACTTTCTTCTGCTGTTGGATGGGAGTCGACCGCATGACAAAGGCGATCTTTTATGGCGAACGGCGTAACAGAGGTGCCTCTCTAAGCGTAGTAAAGATCAACTCATGAGTCATGCCGTCCTCACTAGCATAATGGAAAGTAGTTGGCAGCTCTCTCAAATACTGTGAGACACAAATTTTAGACCCAAAGACAAATCTGTGTTTAAGACAGGCACACAAGGCGAACTAGAAGTGAACTTGCGGCTTTGTCTGCATCAGATATGGGGAAAGTCGCCAACGTAACTGCACAGTCATCTGAATTTAAGATGAATTTATATTTAATATATTAAATAAAACCAACTACAGTTTTTTATACATGTTTATATTGAACCTGTCTGTGACAGTTATGGTGAGACTATATGTATTATATTTTTGTAGTAATTTTGGATTAATATTGTATCCCTTTGTGTAAGTATTTACTGGGTATGAATGTAAACAGTCTGTACATGATTTGAACTGAATTTATTTTGTTAATGTGGTCCTTGTTTCCAGTCCAGGATAGATGTACTTGTGTTTCTAGTTGTTTTAACTTTATTAAGTGTGTTATTGAACAAATGTTTTTTGAGGATATTAAAGTTCTTGTTTTGCTGTAGTTGGTGTTCGTACATTGTCTTCTTAATATAGTCTTAGAGATAAGTTAATGATAACATAATATATTTTACAATAATGTTGTATATCGCCTTTCCACGGGGATCGGAATAGCTTACATACATCTATAATACACATACTCATAGATGACACTCGAAAAAAAGAAACTATTCACAAGACCTTTATGTTCACAGATTTCGTACTAACAGATAATCATTCCCGCTCACCAGCACATAACAAAAGTACTCTACTACATGACATTGATCCATATTGTACACTAGCACTACCCACCGGCTTTGCAGTTGCTTTGTTCGCAGGTAACATATTGTTGAATTTGTCATGGACCCCTCCCACTTTTCTCACTTATAACAATATTTCATTGAAAAGAAAGTATTGCTAATAGCACAATAAAACCAATTTAAACATAAGTATAGTGATTAGTTTCTTCCAAACTTTCCTGCATAGTGAAAATAGCACTTAATAAGTTGTATTTCATTTAGTGTTTTTATTAATGTTCTTGGTGGTAATAATACAGATAACATAATATACGTATTTGTTTATGTATTGACAGTACATACATAGCCTATATATACACTTTTTATCATTTTAAAATCAAATACCTTACAACGATAAAAAAAAACATGTCGGTAAATAGAAACGCTTTCCACATCTTCAATAGTCGTCATTGACGACATTGTCATCATTATTATTATTAGACATGCAGACTTTCTCTGTTAACAGTACTAAAGACCAGTTGCTGTTATATGCAAGACTTCTTTGTCCTAATTACTTCATCGGTTGTAAGTCTAGTGTTTCAAGACAATTGTGTCGAACACAAAACTTATTTATTAAAGTTTCAGTTTCATGTTAACACGTACAGAGACTTAAACAACCAAATCATTACCTTCTCTAGTTGACTTACAACAAGGATTCCATTGTACAAAACAAATAGCAGTCTATGAATCAGTTTCATTGTTTAAGACGTCATGAATGTATTCTTTATCACTGTGAACAGTCTTTGTACTTTAGTTTGGCTCACAAATTACTTAGTTTATTTTGTACTTAAACTCAATTTAAAAGTCACATCTAACTAGCTATCTACTGCTAATCATTGCAAATAAAACAATTATATATATCGATTTTTATTAATCATATGTCTGTATTTAATAGTATTAGTAAAATAAAATAAAGTGTGTGCGTATCTAAAGTGTACACTGACTTTGGGTAATATTTCTTTATATTTACATTTTGATATTTACATTCAATATACACTGTTAGTGAATTTAGGAGATACGTGTTCTTTTCTAGTGTTAAGTTATTAACATGGACTAAAAATGGCTGCTTTAAACCAAACTCACCTATATCTTCGTCACAGCTGTACCAACCCGCTAAGTGTCCTGCCTGGGGTTAGGACTGGATTTTTTGGGTTAAAAAACCTTATGAGCTTACAAATACAACCAACATGTTCTGCTTGTATGAACAAAAGCCCAGCTACTTTTTCACACAGGCAATAAGTCCGCTCTAAAGACCCTATTTAACTTTCTTTTATGCAGACTTAAATGATATACAAAATTTAGGGAGCTCCATGATTTCAGAAGTAATCGTATACTCATAGAGATAAATATTCCCCCCCTCCTCCTCAACTACCAATGGTGTAGCTCTGTAAATGTTATTCGAATGATTATTTCTTGTATTCTTTTAATACCTCTTCTGGTATTGTCATGATGTCGGTTGAGTTCTAAATATTCTTCTTCACACCCTATTTGTTGTACTACTTGTTGTCATGTATATCTACTGCAATTAGTACAACACAACATGTATTAAAATTCACTGATTCAACTATGACTTAGCAGATATGCATTTATTAAAACAAGATAAATCACAATATACTGACAGCTTCAGCCAACAATGAATCCTATAACATATCTTCCATGTAATCCAAAAGGAAATTCAACAAGTACATATCTAGCAATACTCTCAACTTAATATAATACCCGTCAGTCTTCTTTGATGGCCATGGCGTCTACTGAATTCTGACCAAGTGATTGACACCCCAAAACGAGATTTCTTGCTCACAATTCAACTGTGGACGCTTGTTTCTCACGTGAAATGTCATGAGCATGAATATACCGTGTGCTAGGTGCTTCCCACTAATACATGTCACACTAGCTACTAAATAATGATGTGACAAGACCCCAACATCCAACGTTACACAAGTCCAGCTAGACTTATTACCTGGATTATTACATGGATTGGAGACTGGAGGAAAATAAAAGTTATATCTTGCCACCTTTATTTTATTTCTATTATAAAACAAGATTACAAAGAGAGTTTGTGTTATCACAAAAAACCCAGAGGCGCCCTCATCCAATTCACCGATGGTCAAGTAATATTCAAGCCATAGTATTGTTTTGATCGTTGAAAGTAATGCATTTTTAAAAATCATTTGGCGTTTTTTTTTGCCATAAAAGCAAACAGTGCAATGCGTTGTCTTTCATATGAATCCTCTTACTCTTCTGGAATAAGTAACTGATCACCTAAGGACAACATGAAAACCTCCCGATACAGTGTCGGTGGCACCTGGTGCGGTAGCTCAAGTAGCTCCCCAATCAATTTTCTTCAAATATGTTCCAATGAACACTTCTTTTTGTTGAACTAATTCAGTAAGATGATTAACTAATTTGATTGATTTTTACTCAAATGTAAAATTCCACTAATTATGACATATATACAAATGTTGTTGCAAATTTTACAATGATATTTAAATAAAATTAGAAACAGACAGAAACATCACCTGAGCAGGTTTCCTTTATTATGGTATGACGTTGTGCTGTGTCATTTACACCTAAACTACCATCTAGATGTGTCTAAAGATATTTAAGCATATATCTAGAGAATTTCGTTTGTTTTCCAATGTGTCTGCTTTTGCCAAGAAATAATTTTTGCAACTTGGTTGTCACCCCTAAAATGGTGTCCACCGGTGCGGACGGCACCCTCCCCCCCCCCGTGACGCTACTGCTCCAAGATACCTACTTCTTCCCAACAATTTCCATTAATATATTGGAGTAGATGAGCTAGGGAACTTTATAATAATAAGCCCACACAACTAAACAGGTTTCCCATGCAGTATAGTACACTATTACCCTCTACTCCTACTAATCCTGATCGTAATCGCTCTATCTACTTTATAAGTCTAGACTACATCCAGAATATAGAATATATCTAGAGTCTGGTTCTAGACAAGAAAATCCTTAATCCACTGATGCAATGGACTATCAATGCCAAAATATTTATACTTTTTAAGCAAACTATTGCGGTGAACTTTATTTATTTTATATATTTATTCATTTATTATTTGTTTATTTCTGTTAGATATCTTTTCAATATTACATTTTACTTTTATTTTCAGGTAAACATAAGCTAGTGATTAAAAAAAGAAATCATCCATTTTGACTACAGTTTCGTACAATGAATAATTCCAGGATGACAGACATTACTTTCAATCTGACTCAAAGTGTTTCATTAACTAGTTCTGATGTTAGTGTTACTTTTTGTCACCAATTTGATTATAGCAAATATTCTTTCTTTCTTAGGAATCACGGGAAGTATACTTAATATAGTCATTTTATCTTATCATGGAATGCATAATACAACTAATGTAGTTTTGCTGGCTATTTCTATTTGTGACTTAAGTTTCTCCGCTACACAAATATCCTTTACTTTGTCTTAATCTCCATATTTTATGCATTGGTATGTTTATCAATGGGCTGCAGTAACAAACTACCTCATCTTTAAGCGATTCAATTTTTGTGCAGTTATTGCTAGTATCCATTTGGTGACTTTAGTTTCTATTGAAAGAATGGTTGCTGTCTGTTTTCCTTTTCAGGTTTCTGGTTTCCAGAGTTTTTACTTTATTTCGAATGAAATGTATTAGCGTTGCTATAGTTCTTTGTAACATAGTTTTACAAACTCCTTCTTTTTTCAGAATTGAGATGTATTATATTGACTACAAAAACGTGACAATACCAGTTCTAAGATATGGAGATTTATATTCTAAAAATTTCGACTTTTTAAAGAACTATTCCATTATAACATCAATTTTATTCTTAACTTAACTCCCTTTCTGTGTTCTTTGTATTTGTACCTGTCTGACATTATTTTCATATTTCTATAACATTTAAAACTCGAGTTACATTGTCTTCAAAAGATATTATCGCTAAACGTTAAAAGGAAATGAAATCTGTAAAAATAGTTTTAATTATTTGTGTTCTGCTTTTGTTTCTTGTCCTAATTCCACTTTTCATTCAACAGATACTCTTTAATTTTGGTTTAGTTTTTTTTGGATTGTCAAAATATTGTATTTTAATTTTACTTTTAGGTTAATACAAAAAGAATTCATCCTTATTGACTGAAAGTTTATGGTGAAGTACAATGAACAGTTCCAGGACAATTGATATTACATTCAATCTGACTCAGATAGTTTCACCCGCTAGTTCCGATGTTAGTGATGACGTTTATTTTGTAATTCTTTTTGTCACCAATGTTGTTATAGCAAATATTCTTTCTCTATTGGGAATATTAGGAAGCATACTTAATATAATCATTTTATCTTATCATAAAATGCAGGACACAACTAATATAGTACTGTTATTTATTTCTATTTGTGATTTAATTTATTCTATTACACAAATATCATTTATTTTGTCTGAGTCTGCATTTTTTTTACACTGGTATATTTTACAATGGGTTTTTATAACATACAACCTAATTTTTAGTCAATTTAATTTTTTGGCAGTTATTGCTAGTATCCATTTAGTGACTTTAGTTTCTATTGAAAGAATGGTTGCTATATGTTTTCCATTTTATGTTTCCAGAGTTTTTACTTTATTTCGAATGAAATGTATTATTGTTGGAATAGTTTTTTGTAACATTATTTTACAAACTCCTTCTTTTTTCCGTTATAAAATGTATTATACACAATACAATAACGTAACAATACCAGTTCTAAGATATGGAGATTTATATTATCAAAACTTTGACTTTTTACATAAGTATTCCATTATAACAACAATTTTATTCTCAACTTTACTACCCTTCTGTGTTATATTTTTTTGTACCAGTCTAACAATATTTCATATTTCTATGACATCAAAAACTAAAGCGTCAATATTTTTAAAAGAGGCTCTCGCTAAACGTAAAAAAGAAATGAAATCTGTTAAAATTGTTTTAATTATTTGTGTTTTCATTATGTTTCTTGTTTTAATTCCACTTTTCGTTCAACAAATACTTTTTACATTTGCTTTAGTTCAGATATCTAAAAAACAATTTAAGATATTTTTTTGGATTGTAAATCTACTTGCTCAGATAAACTCTTCTTTTAATTTTGTTATTTACGTGACAAGTAGTCCCAAATTTAAAACAACATTCAGAAACATTATTTTTCATAAAAGAGATTCGAAAGTTAAGAACTAAAAAATATTTTTCCCCTCAAATTTTTTTATTGCTGAGATATGTTTTAATAAAGTGATTCATTTTTGTTCCTAGAATATAAAAAATAAAAATTATTGAAAATAATTTTTTGTCTGTCTGTTTATATCATAAGGAGCTACTGCCCTTTTAGCCAAGGTATATCAAACTAAATTTATGGTATGAGAATCCAGTTCTATGTCTCCATTTTGGTAGTTGCTTATTTTAAGTACTTATGGTGATTTTTTATTTGTGTGTTTTATTTTTAAGCCTACTTCTTTCGTACTGCACTTAAAGCTGATACATTTTATTGCCTATCCCGTAGTCTTGCATAAAGAAAGGCTTACAGAGAAGAAAATCTAGGCGACTGACATAACTTCCAGATGGAATATTCTGCTCTGTATGCAGTCGAACATTCCGGCTTCACATAGGTCTCACCAAACACATAAGGAAACACAAAACCGCATTGGAAAGCCCTCGTCCCATTGGATGTCGAAGGTGACCATTATTGAACCAGGATGAGCAAACTCTATACTATAACTATACTATTTTTGAACACTTAGTTGAAGTTAATACATAGTAGAGAGAGTTATGCTATACACTTTAAAATCTTTAAAATGTTTTTGAATATTATATTGACTAAATTCCTATTTTATTAATATCTTTTTTCTTTATATCTGTAAATTTTGGTTGAGCTATAAACATTGCTCGTGAAGAGAATATGGTGTATTTTATTTTGTGTATCTTGAAACGCATTTAACGAGTGTTTTCATTGATAATGTTATAAGTTGTAGATTATTCATGCCTAGTTATATATTTATGGTCAAACAAAGACATGCTCTTATCAATACATCAGACTAATGCGCTCCCTGGTCACGGCCATATTCTTATATGCTTGCGAATCTGAAATGCTGACAGCAGAAGAGGATCCTAGCAATGGAAATAAGATGTTACAGAAGATTCTAGGTATCACTTAAAGATTACACATCACAAATAAAGAGATTAGAAGAAGTATTAATATAATGCACAAAAGACGAAAAATTAAAACTCTATGGCCAAATCACAAGGTCCTCAAGTCTCTTATATATGTATACTAGCAGTACACACCGTTGATTTGTTCCCAATCTTTATACTGATAATTATCTATCTATCTAACATACATTTTAGCTGGTGAGTTTGTGTACCTGTTACTATGAAATTTTATGACCCTTTCTCTATTTCCTTTTCTGTCTGTCTGTCTCTCTCTCTCTGTCTCTCTCTCTTTTCGCTCTCTGGAACCCCCATTTTGCTTTCTTTTAACCTGCGCATCGTAATTTCCGTTTCCCAGTCTCCATTTATTTTGGTGTATTTTTTATTTTAAATAAAAAGAAATATCCATTTCCTCTTTTAGACCTTACTGTAACAGTTTATGTCACCCCATTTGAATGTAGCGAAACGACACTTGATCTAGATTTAACTTTTTAATGCCATCAGGATTACCTTTTTTTTTTAACTTATTACAAACTACCATAATTTATCTTTTATTATAAATTACAGACGTTTCTCTCTCTCTCTCTCTCTCTTAAAAAAATACTAGATTTATCTCATTAATGGTAATAAGATTGTTTTTCTTTTTATTTCGACCGTGTCTAACCTACACAAATTAGTGAGACTCAGGGAAGAAGAAAAAAAATTGCTTTAAAGATACGAAATTCTTGCGATATTTCCTAAATTACTTTCTTTGCAGTCTCTCCGGTCTTTTGGAGACATTTTTATTGTAAAAAATGCAGGGGTTAAAAAGAGCCAGCGTTTTTTCAGCGAATTGCGGTCGTCAAATTGCGAATCTGTCAAAAGCCGTTCTTAGTAAAAAGAACCTGTGTACGAAACTTGATGCGGATACGCTCGTGAGTTTAATTAAGAGATCTCATGATCGTTGACTGTGTCAATCCGTGGTAACTTAGAAATATATCAAGTATAAGTAAACAAATATAATGTTTGATTTAATAATTTTAAAAGAGACTTTTATAAAATCACATATTTTTAATAAGAAAACTGAAAAATAGCAAACAAGAATTAAACAAGAAATAATAGGGCCTAGTATTTTAATGAATCTATATATTCTTACAACAATATTATTTACATTTACATTAGACTCTGGGTGTGAAAAAAACTTTCACAAAAGTTGTTTTAAATTTGGGACTCCCTGTGACATAAATAGCAAAATTGAATGAAGAGTTTATTTGACGAAGTAGATTGACAATTGAAAATGTTATATAGGACATCTTTCGAGTTATTGGAACAGAGGAAACATAAAGAAGCATCTGGTGGTAAAAAGAAAGGAAAATAAAAACAAGAAACACAATTAAAAAAACAAATTATTAAAACTATTTTAACAGATTTCATTTCTTTTTGACGTTTGGTGATAACTTCCTTGGAAGACAATATTGTTGTAGAGTTTGATGTTATACAGATTTGAAATATAGTTACACAGGTGCAGAAGCGTATAATAAACAAAGGACAACATACAAAGTGCAAGAGATTTATAAAGATGACATATTTTAAATATACGTAGACGATTTGATAAATAAACTCTCTGTATTTAAAATTTGGTAATGTCATGTTGTTATATTTAACATAAGACAAATCAAACTTTAAAAAAATCAGGACTTATAACACAAATATTACAAACTACAAGAAAAATGAAGACAATTTTCAGACGTGAATGTGTCAAGATTCTAGAGACATGAAAAGGAAAGCAAACAGCAAGCCTTCGTTCAATAGAAACTAGAGTCACTAAATGGATGCTTGTAAGGGCTGCAAGGTCATTACTTTGATCAAAGCCAATAAAACGACAAACCGTTACCCATTGAGCCAGGTAGAAATTAAATAATGAAGCCGAAAAAGTGAAATTAAAATATATTTGTGTCACAGCATTAATTCAGTCACAAACAGAAATGGCAAACAAAACCAGATTGGTTGTGTCCTGCATTTTATGTTGAGAGAAATTGTTATATTAAGTATACTTCCCATGATTCCTACTAAGGAAAGAATACTTGCTATAACAACATTGTATGCAATAAGAATTACGTAATAAACTTCATCACTAACATCGGAACTATCAACTGAAACACTTTGATTTCCATTGAAATCTTTATCAATATTGCTGAAGTTATTCATCGTAGGCAGATAGTGAATGCAAATAAAAGTTTAAAAAATGTGTGTTTACTTCAAACAAAATAGAAATATTAAGGTAATGCACAATTTAAAATCTCTATGGAAAAATTAGATGATTGAAAAACGTTATTCGCAACATAACAGAAATACTTCTTTATTTTTATGCTATCTTTGGTGCACAAACTCGTTGATTTGAATGACACTAACCGCGTACTTTTATAAGTAATATTTATCTAAATCTACATGATCCAACTGTTATAATTATTGATGTTTCCTTTGTCTGTCTTTAATTTTCTTGTTACGTGGACTTTTCACTTCAGCCCTTGGATAAAGAGTCTCTGAGATTTTGTGATGTCTTGAAGAACTATATAACTTTTTTTTACAGTTATGATGTTACAAGAAAAAGAATTAAAACATAAAAAACTATAAAACAATAAATCATTAAAACTGTCTTCACTTTTTTCCAACTAATGTTAGGCTTTAGGAATAAATTGGAATTTCGTGAACTCAAAGCTTTTTAAGTTTTTAAAAGTAAATTTGCTAGTTGTATTTATGTTGATAAAATAATGCATATGTACTTGATAACAATACTTCGTAAAAATATATATTTAAACCATGCAATCTTATATCGTCTACCTTAAAAATATTATTAACAATATTTTACAACAAACACAATCTAATTATAAAACATAAGTTGTTTAATTATATTCATGAATTATTAGGATGATTGCTTTGGCCATAGAGTAATAGATAACCTAGCACATTTTGATACTGACTTCTATATATTTTTTTTAACTTAAGTCCGGCAGACAGGCCTCCTTTGTTAGCAGAAGTAACGATTAGCTGCTTTGATAAGTCGTGAACTGTGTAGCACTCTAATTTTTTTACTGAGGCTACGTTTTAAAACATTAATTAATGATCTTCTCACAAATTTCTTTATCAAAGGCTTTCTCGGGGCTATGATTGTATGTGCAATTAGATTAACAAACCAGCGTTTAAAGATGACAATTACGTAGTGGTGAAAAAATGAGACAATTGTGCGCAAAATAAATGCATCTCTTTATGTTCTAGTTGGGTTGAAAGAGACATTTCGAACATATTTCTTAGTGAACAAAGTCGTAAAGTATTCTAGTAAACCCATTGTTCTACGCCTCAATCAGTGATATATGTTTATTCATCTGCAAAAAAATATACAATTAAAATTTTGAGCAAAAAAAAAACGAGTTTATCATTGTTGAATTGTAGGCAGTAATATGAGTCATACATAATATAATGTGCGTGCTTATAAAATGTACAAAGTCGTATCAAATGTTTATGTATATCTGTAACCAAATACACCATAATTGTCTTTGATTGTTACGCAAGGAGTTGTAATAAAATAAATATATTTTAAATGGATTTAAAATGTTTACTTTACTCTTTCAAACTCACTAAATTTAGGAAGCCTTTAGGAGAGAAGACTCAAAAGTAAAGTAGCAATTATACATAAAACACTGAACCATAATCTTCAAATACAAAAACAAAATCTAATAAAATACTCTGAAAGACACAAAAATAAAGGAACATTCCTCGTCCCATATGCTAGGACAAATTTGTACAAATACTCCTTCTTCCCTAGTGCTATTAGAGCATGGAATGGGTTGCCTGAGCTAGCCAGAAAAACCAATGACTTGGCAGAATTTAAGTCATTGGTGAATATGCATGACTAAATGCATGATGCGTAGGACGTAATCATCTTCTTTTTTTAAATAACGTCTGTATTATATAAGATAAAATCAGAAACTAGAGTGACATACCCTTAAAGTTTTCTCCACTATAACCACTAAGAGATAAATAATAGATTTTCCAAAAATATTGCATTAATTTTATTTTAAATTACGATAGTATAAAAAGAAATTGACAAGAAATTGTCCCGATGTGTTATTAGGGTTAAAAAGAAAAAAACATTAGGATATTTTCTTGAACGCGTTGATGATCTTATGTAAATTATTTTGACGGTCCAAACAGTGGAAGTCTATCAAATGGTTGCTAACATTCTCTCTACCCTTTCGTCTGTAAAATACAAAATCAGTATATATGATGTCTTTCAATAACCAAGCGACTATGGATCATCTCATTTGCCTGGGCATAAGTTGTGCTCGGAATGATGTCACCATACATCAGTTCCCCACGTGCTACTTGAAAAATTCCATTTAGTTATCTTTGTTTTTGTTTTCTATATAATTTGAACATTGAAACTATTACACGGTTTCCTCTACAACATGCTTTGTATCAAAACATCAGCAAGTTCTTATATTGCACATCATTTGGCGCTTATTTGTTCCCATCTCACTGAACTAAATAGAAAGTGAATCCTCCCCTCCCCCAGCCCTTGTTTCAAACTGTACACACATATAGAAGGCAAAGAAAATGGAGATAAAATTGCATAACTTTCCCTTATGGCTGCTTTCAAACTGGTTGGCCTGGTACTCCCCTGTGCATTATGCTTATAGCTCTTAATGCCTCTTGTCACTATCTCCTCTACACTTTGTTTGTTTTTGTGTTTTTTCTGTTATTAAAGATACAGATAGGCTTCGTCTATGTGCAATGTCTAGGAGTAAGTGTTTGCGCAGGCATAATAGTTACATTCCACAGATTCTTACAGTATAACGTATAACTCAAGTCTTATTCTACACTGTTACAAACTCTTACACACTGTTACAAACTCTTACACACTGTTAAAAACTGTTACACACTGTTACAAACTCTTACACACTTTAATAAACTAATTCACACTGTTACAACTGTATAGCTTAAAGGCAACAGAGGTTTGAATTTAGAGTTTCCCAAAACTAAACAATATTACAGTTTGTCACACAAACTCAGAGACGGCGTACGTAAGAGTCAGATCCCTGTCGGATCCGCCTATTCGCAAGGATTATTCAAGACGTGATTTTGTTTTGATTGTCAAAACTAATGTTTCAAAAATTCATTTGGCTTGTAAAAAAAATTGTCTTCTGTAAAACGTTTTACATTTTTGGATGTTCCTTCAAAGTTAAAAATAATTTACTTCCTTATCCAAATCTTTCGCTGGACCACGGAAGGTGGGCTGGCATCGAGCAGGGTATAAACCCGGGACGGTCGAGATAATCAGTCCAGCATGCTAACTGCACGACCAGGCATTGCTGTTAACTTAATAACAAACTAATAGCCTTTTATTGATAAAGACATAACTTACACATTATGGCATGACACCTACCGGATATGTACAATATGTCAGACGAGCGATTTTATATAAACTTTTGGTATTAATTTGTAATGGAAACGCAATGTATAAAGGCATCCTTTGTTCTCTGCACTTTTCCTGGAGTTGGCGGATGGAGAAAATCATGTCAATTGTGGATCTCCCTGAGCGGAAGCCGCATTGTGATTCTGGGTAGACCCGATCAGCGAGTCTTTGTAGCCTGGAAAGTATCACTCGAGCAAAGACTTTGCCTACAATACTTAAGAGGGAGATTCCCCTGTAATTGTTGCAGTCGCTTCTGTCACCTTTGTTCTTATACAGTGTAATGATTTTAGCATCCCGCAGGTTTTGTGGCACAGCACCTTTTTGCTAACATTTACAAAGCAGTTCGTGTAGAGGTTGGATTAGAGTAGTTTTGCATTGTTTTAGAAGATCTGGGGGGATACCATCGCATCCGGGTGCTTTGCGGGCAGCAATGTTGTCTATGGCTTTGTTGAGCTCTGAAAGGGTGGGTGTTTCATCTAGCTCGTTCATTGTGGGTAGTTGTATGATGGCTTTAAGGGCTGAGTCAGAGACTGAGCTTGTTGTGGCGTAGAGCTCAGAGTAATGTTCCACCCATCTGTGCATTTGTTGGCACTTGTCTGAGATAATTTCCCCAGTGGTTGATTTCAGAGGTGCTGTCTTGTTTTGGGAGGGTCCGAGAGCCTTGTTGATTCCTTCGTACATCCCTCTTATGTTGCCAACTTGGGCTGCGAGCTAAATACTCTCACTGAGCTCTACCCAGTATTCATTGGCACAGATCCTTGCTGTCCTCTGTGCATTGGCTCTAGCTTCTTTCAGGTTTAGCAGGTTGCGATGGGTAGGTTTTGCCTTGTAAGTAGCGAGTGCATCTCTCTTTGCTCTGATGACAGGTGCTAAAATAACCAATCATTTTGTTTTGTAATTTTCCTTCCAAAGATTTCCAGGATAGTCTTTTGTATGGTGAATCTGAGGTGTTCTCATTTTTCAGTTGCTGTATTCTCCGAGATATTTTTATACTCGCGTTCAAAAGATTTCGCAAACTGTATCTGGAGATCAGGTTGACACATCTTACTTACATCCGATTGGGGTCTTCCAATCTGCTTGGTATGGTGGATTTTTTGGGGGAGGAGATTGATCTTACAACATACCAAGGAGTGATCTGTGTCGCAGTCTGCACTGTGGTAGGACCTGGTAAGCTTAACAAATTTTAAGCACTTTTGTCTTACCATGGTTAGATCCAGTTGGTGCCAGTGTTTAGAGCGAGGGTGCCGCCAAGATACTGTGTGCTGCGGTTTAGTCTTGAAATAGGTATTAATGACGCAGAGGGAGTGTAGTGAGCAAACCTCGAGAAGCCTTTGTCCGTTTTCATTTACTTTTCCGACACCAAAACGACCAATACAACTGTCCAATGCAGAGTTGTCAGATCCAACGCGTGCATTGAGGTCGCCGAGGATGATAACCTGTTCCGTGGGATCTCGCTAAGAGCAGACGAAAGGTTGTCATAAAACATATCTTTGGCCTCTGGTGTGGAGCTCAGAGTAGGAGCGTAGGCACATATTAAAGTCACATGTCCAATAAATGTGTTAAGGCGTAGTGATAGGAGTCTTTCTGAACCGTTGCACTTCAGCTCTACTGTGTTCAGCAGTGTGTTCTTAACTGCAAAACCAACTTCACTTTCGGCTTTGCCTTGCCAGAAAAAGGAGTAGTCTTTTTCTTTGATTGATCCAGAGTCAGCTAAACGAGTTTCCTGAAGATCGCCAATGTCTACTTTGAGCCTGGACAGTTCGTCGTTTATTATTGCAGATTTTCTGACATCTTCTATGTCTGGTAGGTTTTCATTAAGTCCAGTTTGTAGAGTACGCACATTCCACGTGCCCAGTTTAAGAGTGGAGCTCCTCTTTTTTTTCTTCATGTCGACTGGTACATTGGCTTTGTGCCTGCTTTTCAGATTTTGTCCTATCCTCGTGTACCCAAACGAGGAAGACAGGCATGACGGGACAGCACCTTATTGGCTGGGGGCTGCCCAGCTTGAGGCTGGCGGAAGCTGTCCATTGAAATCCTAGGATCCCTCCCAATGACGAAAGTGGCCCCTGGCGCCCTGCTCTACGTCAATTGAGCATTTGAGCTTATAACCGGTGACTGCCACTTCCCGTGTTTGGCCGACGCCTAATTCGAAGCTGGAGTGTCCTCTCCAGTTGTTTAGGGTTAGGGCTTTGAATAAGTTAGATAAAAGCCTGGGCATTGTTTATGGTCGGAACGATGTCGCCCACACAGCAGTTCCCCCCTCTCCGCGCAGCTGATGTGACCAAAGGAACGGAGTATCTAGTACAGTTTGGGATCAGTGGCGCTGCAGGATCTGTCAGGCTGTAGAACGGTGTGCCACAGTCTGCCTAAGGGTCACCAGCTCCTGATTTTTCCTCAGGGTTGTCTCCCGAAGCCTTTCCCGTGTTTGGGTATAGCCGCAGGGCAGCGGAGGTTTGGATTAAGAGTTTTCCTTCTCCTAGATGGGTAGCCAACCAATGCTAACGAGCCCCTTCTGCCCGAAGCTTACTGGTTTAGGGGCCAGTTGCTCGCCTTGGTTCTGCAAGGTTGTTAACGCCGGAAGTGGTATGGTCTTAAGCCCATCATTACTTACAAAGTGCTTCCAATGGCATGCGTCTCAAATAGCCTCTGACAACCAGTCCAACTCCTGGCCTTCACGTGTGGCTCAGTTACTGAGCCTGGCGGAACCGTTACCACAGACAGGAAAAGGGGCATAATTACACTAATGTATGCAATGTTTATGTTTATTTACAATAAAGAGTCAAAAAAATGTACAACAAAATAAAAACTGGCCGCAATTTTACAGGCCTTCTTTACAATAAAAAAAAAAACACAAAAGTTACGTTTTCAAAAACAGTATGGTACCCCGTATTAGTCATATAACACAATCTATCGTCTCGTTCGGGAAAAGATATCAGAGCAGAATGTTTTAAAAAATAAAATTAAAAAAAAATAAAATCACAGTCCTATTACACAAAGGTTAGATCCAACCACAAAATTATAAGCCATAAACACACATACCAAGTTACGCCGCAAATGCCGAAACAAACGTACGCAGCCATTAAGTCCAGGAACATTATAATTGAAAGTTACGCCCCAAACGCCAGAACAAACACACGCCGTCGTAAAGTCCGGGGAAATTAAAATTTGGTTTCCACGTACATTTCTTTGAGTCGACACTCCTAATGCCCATGACAATTCAAATCGCTTCCGTCCGCAGTACCATCGAGCGATGGTCCAGCCTGATAATTGTTGCATGGTTCCGCTTTCATCCTTCTTCTACCCCCTCCCTTCTTCTTGTCACGGTCTTCTGGCTACGAGCGAGCGGTGGACTTGTTTACCTGTTGGCCAGTGAGGTCACAGGGGCTACAACCCTGTAATATGGTCCCCCTGTTTCCCTCCTCATTTATGCCCTGCCTTGTACATTTATATATGCATTTGTATTTTTATTACAAATAGAGCTTTGCTATTGCTTAGTGGAGACTGTCTTGGATTCCGTTGCAGGTATCCCTCCAAAAGTTGTTAGCACATTTTCTAGCCATTTGTTTCGCCTCTTCATTAGCACTTTTGAAGGCCTCCAAATATCTTGGACTTGGCTTTGTCTTGTGAGCGAGGTGTGCAGATCGCTTTTCTCGATGCAAGGTTCCATATGTGCTAGATTCGCCTCATAGCAGTCTACATTTTTGTGTTTTGAGGCCCAAGGGCGGTGATTGCCGAACTGTAGATTACATCTCTTAATTTCTCCCATCTGATAGAGATGTCTTCTTCATCACTTAACGAGGGAATTGAACTGTTCAGGAGCTTGCCAAAGAGTGCACACTTCTCTGGGTCACCTACATGGTTGACGTTAATTTGCCTAGTTCTGGGTTGAGTGGAAGTATAAGCCTTCTTGAGAAGTAGTTTGATTTTGCTTAGCACTAGTGAATGGTCTGAGTTGCAGTCCGCACTATGGTATGAACGGATGTGGATGACACTTTTCAGATTCATCCTTCAGGTGATGCAGAGGTCAAGCTGGTGCCACCTTTTTGAGCGTGGGTGCTGCCAAGAGACTTTATGGCGTTCCATGCCAGAGAAGAATGTATTTGTTACACACAGTTTATGAGAGCTACAGAACTCGAGTAGCCTTTGGCCATTGTCATTGATTTTGCCAACACCATGAGGTCCCAAGCATTGTGGCCATGCATCATTTCCATCACCAACACGGGCATTAAAGTCTCCATTTATATAGAGGTGCTCGGATTTTGGAATACTTTTAATTACGTCCTCTAGAGCTTGAAAGAATCTGTCTTTGTCCTCTTCCGGTGCAGCAAGGGTTGGTAAGTAAGCACAGATTATATTAACTTTGCCTTGCGGTGATGCAAATTTCATGTGTGCTACTCTTTCATTGCCAATGGAAAACATCGCGATGTAGGGGACGAGACTGTTTCTTATTGCGAAACCGAAGCCATGTATTCTAGGGCTTTGTTCTGGTTTTCCTTGCCAGAATAATGTATAGTTGCTTTCTGTAAGAGATCCGCTGTCTGCCAGTCTGGTTTCTTGCAGGCAGGCCACATCAATGTTTAGTCTGCTGAGTTCTCTGTCGATGATAGCTGTTTGACGCATGTCGGTGACGAGTTCAGGGTCAGTATTGAAGCCAGGACACATTGTCCGTATGTTCCAGCTTGCTAAACGCATTAATGTTGAGGGTTTTCTTTTGATTGTATTTGCAGGTGCGGGTGAGCAGCTTGCTTTTTGATTATATCTTAGCACCAAGCACCCAGTGGTGCGGCAAGCTGTGGCGGGATAGCACTTTACTGTCCGATGGCTGCTCGGCTTAAAACAGGCAGTAGCTATCCAGTGAGGCTAAAAAGCCCCTCCTACCTTCAAGAGTGGTCCCTGGCGTTCCAGCTTACGCCAATCAGCTAGGAACTTATCACCGGTAACTACCACTACCAAAGACATTACCGTCAGAGATGGAGTGACCTCTCCATTGCTGGGGGAAAGCCTGGGCGGTAAATTTGCGAGTGCTGGGCTGCCCACACGTCAGCACACGCCTCTCTTCCATACTGACCGGGTCCAAAGGGATGGCGAGCCATCACAATTTGGGGACAGGTGGCTGCAGGAGTTTGCCAGAGAGCAGTAGTCTTACTACTGTCCCTCCGCCTACGGGGTTCCAGGACAGGATTTTCTGTTAGGGTTTACTCCCTTAGGCTTAGACTTTACAGGGACACACACACAAAACAGTGCGGCTATTGAGCTATAGCTAAGGGTTTGGTTTGTGGGCATCAAGGCGTGTCCGCACGCCGACGGGCCATGCCTGCCTCACATCTTGGGGCCAAACCTCCTCCGAGACCCTTGCAGTTTAGCCTGAGATTTCGCATCCTCAGTTTCCATCTGCCACCACGAGGAGGTACTGCATAGGACTTGCTGTGGAGAGTCTATGTACTGGCAAGAGAGACTTACAAAACTGCTCCTCTTTCACAGACGCTAGCCAGCGGTGGCAACAAGTCAAGCTACCATACTAGACGCTTCACACAGCCATTTGACAGGAGAAAAAATTACAGATCAAACCAAGAACAAAGGGGATCGGAGTGACTGCAACAATTACAGGGGTATCTCTTTCCTCAGTATAGTGGGCAAGATCTTTGCTAGAGTGGCACTATCCAGGCTGCAAGTGATAGCTTCTAGAGTCTACCCAGAGTTTCAGTGAGGATTCAGGATAGGTAGATCCACTGTAGACATGATATCTTCTCTAAGACTACTGCAGGAGAAATTCGGAGAGAGAGACAGACCCCTTTACATCGTTTTTGTTGATTTGACTAAAGCTTTAGACATGGTCAGCAGAAGTGGCCTTTTCAAACTCCTGAGGAAAATAGGTTGTTGCCCTCCGAAACTACTGCAGTTCATTGAGTGTTTTCACGAGGAAACTAAATGCACTGTCAAATTTAATGGAGCCCAATCAGCACCTTTTGAGGTTTGCAGTGGTGTCAAGCAAGGATGTGTGCTCGCTCCGACTCTGTTTGGCATATTCTTCTCCTGTCTACTGCATTATGCGTACAACGACATAAACAAAGGTGTGTTTCTCCACACAAGATCATCTGGAAAACTATTTAATGTATCAAGGCTGCGGACAAAAACCAAGGTTAAGAAGCTACTCGTCAGGGAACTCCTGTATGCTGATGATGCAGCTATTGTGGCTGATTCTGATATTCAGCTACAGTGCCTGGTTGACAAATTATCTGCTGCTTGCCAGAAGTTCGGCTTAAACATCAGTCAAAGCAAGACTAAGATACTTGTCCAAAACACAAACACTGCACTCAAGTAAGCATTAATGGCCAACCACGAGAAATTGTTGATCACTTTTGTTACCTTGGCTCCATCATATCCAACAACACTCTACTGGATAAAGACATAAACAACAAGATAGCCAAAGCAATGGCCACCATGTCACGGCTGCAGAAAAGAGTCTGGGACAACATATTGCTGACTAACAGTACTAAAGCCCTAGTCTACCGGACTTGTGTGTTGAGCACCTTGCTGTACGGAAGTGAAACATGGTCAACCTAATCATGGCAGGAAAAAAAGCTGAATGTTTTCCACCTCCGATGCCTAATGCGGATATTTAAAATAAGGTGGCAAGATAAGATAACCAATGAGGAAGTGCTACAAAAAGCAGGGTGCCAGGACATCCGCTCTGTTATCAGCAGCAGACGCCTTAGCTGGATTGGCAACTTCGTAGAATGCCAGAAGGTCGACTTCCACAGGACATCCTGTATGGCGATCTAATAGAAGGCAGGAGAGCCGCTGGTCGCCCACTTTCACGTTATACGGATGTATGCAAACGCGACATGAAGCTCTTCAAAATCGACACTGGCAACTGGGAAGAGGTGGCACTGGACAGATCCTCATGGAGAGAGAGCATAAAGGAAGGGTCAAAGATTGCAGATGTCATACACAACAGAAGCAGGAAGAAGGGTGAAAATGCAACGGCGCCTGGTGATTATATATGTCCAACCTGCGATCGCAGCTGTGTATCAAGGATTGGCCTTTTTAGTTACACACGAAGTTGCAAAGGGAAAAGATCGTCTCTCGAGACGTCAAATGCCATATATATATATATATATATTAGCGAAATACCCGCGCTTTGCAGCGGGAGGATTATTGCATTAACATTTCAAATTTGCTTTAATGAATAGGCCTACATGTAACAACAAAACATTCTCATTTGTGCCAGGAGTGTTACCGCAGGGAATGTAGGCATGTATTTTTGGAATAACCGGAACAACGCAGTTTTTGTGTGGCTTTTTGCAATGTTAGTCCGATAAGTAAAAATAATGTGTCATATGTACTGCCTTAAATATTTCATTACTAAGAAGAAAAGTAAACCTTTTGAAATAGAGAAGAAACATACATGTACCAATACACAGTTATTTGTTGAGGATCTTTTTGTACACCACGTTGTCAGTTCAGCCCTCCGGCTGCAGTATGACCAATCCCTGCGCCGAGCTTACTCTTGAGCATGCGACGTAAAGTTCCCATTGTGAGAAGCAGTCCTGTCTCAAGTCAATGCCAACCTTTTGTATTGTCTGTCCCTGAGACTTGTTGATTGTCATGGCGAAGCAGAGCCTTACTGGGAATTGGAGGCGTTTGAATTGAAATGGGAGGTCAGAGGGGATGACGGGGATGCGAGGAATCAAAACTGTCTCTCCTGAGCCACTGCCAGTGAAAATAGTTGCCTCAATGAGGTTCTTCTGCAGAGACGTGACTTGAAGTCTGGTGCCGTTGCACAGTTTAGGTGGCTGCAAGTTCCTCAGCAACATTATCGGTGCCCCAACCTTCAAAATGAGACGATGCTCAGGAGTGCCTGGAGGATTCAGAGAGTTGAGAAACTCTACCGGATAGTGCACCGCGTATTCCATTTCCACAACTGAATCCACAGACTGGTATATTTTAGATTGTGAGGGGAGTTCTTGGAGTAAAACGTGGTTTATGGCCGTGGTCATGTCGTTTCGTGGTGTTAGGATAGCTCTCTCCCTCAACCATGACACGTCTATATGCTGGAAAGTTCTTAGATTGGGATAAACATTGTAACGAAGGTTTTGCAAGGTCTTCACCAGGAGACAGAGATTTGAGGGAATTGCTATTTTAGAATTTTCTTGACTGAAGCTGCCATCATACTCATCAGAAGATCAGAGAACTCTCCGGCTCTTGTGTCGCCATTCAGATGAACCCTCATGTTTATTCTTAAAGTGACGACAGTGATTTAACGCCACAGGTACGAAGACTTCAGACAGGCTTTCACTTCGTCGGCGCGTGTTCCTCTGGGCACGACTGGTAGGGTTTGCCGAAAGTCTCCAGCCAGCAACACTGTCAAGCCTCCCATACGTGTGGTGGTGTTTCGGATGTCTTGGAGGGTCCTGTCCAAAGCCTCGACACCCACTCTGTGTGCCATGGTGGACTCATCCCAGACAATCAGCTTGCACTGTCTTAGCACTTCAGCCATGTTGCTCTTCTTTGATATGTTGCACGTGGAGGGCGAATCAGTGGTGTGGCTGAGGTTGAGAGGTAGCTTAAAAGCTGAATGAGCAGTTCTCCCACCCTGAAGAAGAGTTGCTGCAATGCCAGAAGAAGCCACAGCTACAGCAATGTCACCTTCCGCTCGGACTTTCGCAAGCAGAAGGTTTATGAGGAATGTCTTGCCAGTTCCTCCTGGAGCATCCAGAAAAAACACCGTGCCAGTGCCCAAGACAACGCTCCTCATGACTTGCTCGTAAACTCTCTTTTGGTCACCATTCAGCAAAGGCTTGTTGTTTGAGACTACATTGGCCAACTCCGAGGTGTCGTAAGAGGTTTCCCTCAAGTACTCGGGATTCGACGTAACCTCTGCCAGTTCTCTCGAAGGTGAAGGCAGCCCGTAATGATCGACAGAGAGACCTCCGATAGCAATGACGTAGTTCTCAAACAACTGAAGACACTTGTTGTAGATCATAGGCAACCACTGTTGGTCTTCTGTTCCTCCATGATCTCTTTCAGTCTGTCTCCTAACATCTTCTGCCATGCTGTCTCTATGTTTTTCCCAGAGATTTAAGGGGTTCTCCATTTGGAAGAAGACCAGCATTACAGCGAACAGTTCACGGATCTTTTGAGGTGAGCGAGACAGAGCAGCTTCCTGGAGAGTCTCGTCCCAGTTGACATCGTCCTGTAACAAACCAATTGCCCTGCAGGCCGACTTGTAGGTTGGATGGACAACACCGTCAACTGTTCTGAGAGATTCGAAAGAGGTGGGACCTATGATTTTGTAGAGCAGCAATCGAAGGTGGTAACATTCAGAGTTGTTCGGGTACACAGTGTAGACCCTTCCAAGCACATTATCTTTCTTCACCCCCGAATGTCCTGGCACAGCCTTCCCCTGCTTCCTCCGACGAAACATGTTTCTTGTCCACACATAATAAGATGGAACTTCGTGATAATAAAGCTCCTTTGCAAAGTCATCATGGTTGCAAAGATCAAAGAAGGCTAACAGAGTCGTCTGTGGTGGATTGTGTACTTTTTCTGCAACATTGCCCTCTGTGAAATAAATTTTCTGTCCATTCTCGAGATGCACTGTAAGATGAACGACCGCAGGGTAGCGTTTGTGAATGGGAAAGCAGAAAATGCGCCACGCTGCTTCAGAGCTGCTGATGTACCGAGAGACCTCGTCATCTGGATTTTGTATTGTAAAGACTGCCTGGTCACTTCCCTTGTTGACATACTTGCAGATGTATTTGATCGACTTGACTGAATTGCAGACTTCGACATTGATGTGAGCATTGAAGAAGCGGGACAGAACAGGACTGTAAGGGACCATCCATCTGTTGTCGACATTCACGCCATTGATGTTAACTGTGTGACCGCCGTCAGAGGGTGTGCGCCGGCGGTACTGAGGGTAACCGTCTTGTCCAGTCTGAGTCTCAGAGATGAAGGGACGCGGGTACTTCTTGGTGCACGTTCCGTTCTTCATGCAGGGTGAGTTGATGTTGTGAGGCCCACATGGGCCGTGAATCATGGTTGCTTTCACTATTTCGTGGAGGGCAGGGTCAGTCTGTGGATCAGGAATCTCAGCACGGATCACGTGGTCGATGTCAGCAGGCTGAGTCCTATCCTTCAGCCACAACAGCGGACATCAGCACTGAGTCTGATGTGGCCGTGCAATGTGTAGCACAGAGCGGACGTTGTCGACCGTTACGACCGTTACGCGTACGATTGGGAAACGAAACCTGCTGCACTTTTGTAAGTAAGCTGTAGGGAATGCGCCTGCCAAATTTCACCCTTGTACCTACACGGGAAGTTGCAGAATTAGTGATGAGTCAGTGAGTCAGTGAGTCAGGGCTTTGCTTTTTATTAGTATATATCTATATATATATATATATATATATGACGTAACAGAGGCGCAACACGGAAACGCTTAAAAGACCAGCTAAGGCGTCAACTTTCCTTGGCTGACATAGAAAAGAGCACGTGGTTGCATGCTATCTTAGAAAGAGACAGCTGGAGGTCACTCACAAAGGCCGCAGGATATACCTTTGTGACCATAACAAAATCTTCTGCCGAGGACAGACGCAGACGGTGAATAGAAAAACTGAATCGACCACGTGCGGACAATGGTTATGCTCGCTATAATTGTGGCAAAATATGTAGGTCACAGCTGGGGCTGCCAGCTACGGGAAATACTGAAATCCTCACTAATCTTCGGACTCGAAGACAAGTCTTGTTTATATATATATATATATATAGAAACGTTAAAAAAAGGATACTATAAAGAACGAGTTTAATTGAGCCCAAAGTACAAGTTATCAAAACCTAAGCTATGAAGGCAAAGTGAAAAAAAAAAACTGTGACAAAGAGGTTTAAATGTTCAATCTAAATATATATATAATTCTCGTCATGATTCTAAAGTTTAGACAAGAAGAAGTGAATAAAAGATCACTCTTTAATTTCTGCAAGTCAAACTAGAGTTACGCCACGTACATTTAACGACGAAAAAAAAAGAGAGGGCGGAAAACAAGTAGTTTTCACTCGTCACTAAAAAGCAGGGCCGGACTTAAGTATTATGACCCAAAAGTCATGGAAAGAAAACTTTTTATTTCTGCAAGTCGAACTAGAGTATGCTACGCCGTAGGTAGACTAGTATTATTTAACATACAACGTTAAATAGAAAAATCAAGTTAAAATAATATAGTCAGGATGTTTTGTTGTTGTCATGAGCCCGTTAGGACAATTTATACCGGTTTCATACAGGTTTCTGTACTTATGATTAACAAAAACATAATCATTTCAACTGTCTACTGTACCCTATACGTTACACGTGAATCCAAGGAAGTTTTCGGGATAACCAAAGAAACAGGTGACTTTAAAATGAACTGAAATTGGAGAATCTTGTTTTGACTTCTTTCTGAGTAACATGTCTACTTTACCTATTGTCTGCCTCGTTCTGCTGTGTTGTGCTCTTTGAAATGTGCTCTCAATTATTAAACATTATGTCTAAATTGTGAAGTTCAATCACACTCAGCATACTGGAGTAGGGCCCTGAACCGTGGACCAACGAGTACAATGCTACGCCACTGGATACAATAAATATAATAAATAGTATCATATGTATTGAACGCTACCTTGCTACGCTACGGTTTATGATTACTCTGACCGATACACTGTTAATTCTATTTTTTCGTTCAACTATCAGAACAACAACCACACACTTTTCCGACTTGTTTATTCGACTGTATAATGACCGTGTCAAAAGTGTAGAGTTGAAATTGATGAAATTTAGTTTCTTCACTTTCTTCACCTGTCCTTAGTCTGTTGGACCGTTGAGGCAAAACACAAGATCTGTCCCCCATTCCTCTTTGTCTTCTGAATTGGATATGATCTCTTTCAATGACATTCTTTAATGTGGACAGGATCTCTTTCAATGACATTCTTTAATGTGGACAGGATCTCTTTCAATGGCATTCTTTAATGTGGACAGGATCTCTTTCAATGGCATTTTTTAATGTGGATAGGATCTCTTTCAATGGCATTCTTTAATGTGGATAGGATCTCTTCAATGGCATTCTTTACTGTGGATAGGCTCTCCTTTAATGGCATTCTGTAATGCTGTCTCTCCATCGCTTTGTCTGTCAACATCTTCTTCTGTTTACAAAGTTTACATTAGCTCATTCTGTCTGTCTATCTGTCTGTTCGTCTGGTAAATAGTTTATTCATATTTCTTCTTCCATTTCACATTCTCGGATCCAGTTGAAACTTGATTATTTATTATACATGACATGATATAAATTAAATAAAAAACTATGATGAACCAATTAGTTAATGAATTATAGGTGATAAATATTTTATTTTGATATCGAAATAAAGGGGAATAACTGCTACTTAATGATTGATCAAGTTGAATAAAGTTGAAATTTTGGATAACTATTTATATTCTATGATATATATAAATCAATCCAAAATAAACCAATTAGTTAATCAATTAGTATAACTTTTATTTTACGGCACAAATGGAGCAAAACCCTGGCATTTTTAGATAAATGGCAGTAATTAGCGATCCTTTCCCTTCGTTTTTTTTTTTTTTTTTTTTTGTTAAGTAAAAATTTGTATTTGCTAATTTTTGAACAATACAGTCTTTGCTCGCAATACAGTTTACTAAATTGTAAAAAGTTGTGTTTCAAATAGGGGAAGGCTAAGCACAGCTCTAATAATGTGTTCATAATAATCATCAGTAATTCAAGTCCAAATGTGGGTATTGTGTGTATGTGTGTGTGTAGGCGGGCATTACAACTATACCCGAAGGACCGCAAATGTGTCTATGCGTTGTCTAGTAAAAAATTATCCGGTGTCCGGTCACCATATCCCCGGCCATTTCATCCTCTGGTCACTGATACGATTTGTCCTCCGATGATGATGTTGACCATTTATGAAGAAGTATTTGTGTGTACGTTTGTATAGATCAAAGAAATCACAATTCATATACTTGACATAAATACGTAGAAATTTGGATAGGAATATATACACAGATACCATTGATAGTCCTATACCATTTACATAAAGTTAAGAAAATAAAAAAAAGCTTTTATTAAGCGAACTTGTGTGGATCAGTCATGGCATTAAATTTGTATTAGATCTAGATTAACAATAAAAAGTACTTATGAAATTAAATTTTCAAAAATGCTGAATAACCTAAATTCAACTTAAGGCGGAAGCCTTCTCAAGGTTCTCAAGCCATTTTTATACATTAAAAAGAATTAAATGCAAATACAATCCCTGTCTCACCACGTCTCACCACGTCTACCTGTTGTGCAAGTCTTCATTATTATGTTGTTGCTAGAAAGCACAGGCCTAGGTCAGTTATCACTGGGCGGTTCGTGTAGGCCTACATTAATATGTGGTTGAGTAATGGTTGAAGAAAACTACCAAGCTGTACATATACAATGTCCTGAGGATGTAGGATTGAGAAGTATCACACCGACAAACTTGTATTGTCAGACACCAGCGTGTTTCTTTACTTTTACTGCAATCTCTTATGGTTACATTGATGTTGACACTGGGTTGTTACTTGTCGTTGACTTGTAGCTCCAATTTGATGGTAGACAACTCAAACGATATATCTAAACTAATAAAACTAAAAAAAACTTGAATCACATCTTTGTGAACAATACTAAATAGAACTTTATTTATAGTATAGACGAAATGTAAGAAATATGAAATAAAATAAATGTAGTAGACTTTAATATTTATTTCTAGCAGTATACTGTTTGACTTTGACAAGAAGATGTGCCACAAGCCTTGACTTTTGGGGAAAAAATGTAAACGAAGCTCTGCAGTCTGCATTGTTGCAGTGCTGTTATCAGGAGCTAAATCACTACTAACAGCCAGAGTTGGCTTTAGGTTATTGGAGGCCTTAGGTGAAGCCTAAAAGAAGGCCCTAGGCGAAATTAATAGGGTGGCCTTAAATGAAAAAGAAAAACAAAAAATAATTTAGAAAAATACGCAACCATCCTGTATCTACATCTAACCTAACAAATTATTTAAATGAAAGCTGACAATGCATTTGTTGTTTTTTTCTCGGTTATAGGATTGGCGTTTCCCATTCGAATAACAGGAGATTTTGTTAACTTCAGAAGATTTCGGGGATTTTTTCGTATATTTTGCAATTTCATGGTTTTGTGTAATAATGTACACCTAGAATTGGCGCAGGGCCTACAAAAAAGGACGCGCCCTTTGCCGCCGCGCAGGCTACAATTACTTAAGGTTGGCCCTGGCTAGTAGACATAGAGCCAAAGAGTTCTTCTATGTTTAAGATTTGATCCATGTTTTGCATTTTTTCGCAAAAGGAAAATAAAAACTCTATGAGCCCTGTGCAAAGCTCCCACCAATCGTAGGTCCTAGGCGGCTGCCTAGTTAGCCTATGCCTAGGGCCGATCTCACAAATTGCGACATCACAGGTCAGTAATCAACCATTATATGATGATTGGTCTCGATTAGCATCGCATAAACCAAGAGTGACTCGCGGGAGATACAACAACAGGGTGCCAATAGCCATAAAATAATTGTCTCTTATTAATAGACAGCAAACGTGTGATCAGAACAAATGGATGTTTCTTTCTAGTCACCAGATTGAGGGTCACTCAGTAGAAAATCTTCAGCCTACTATTTCGACTCAAGGTTTGCTCACTTCATTTTTCTCAGTCATGGAAACTCAAAATTTCAAAACCTCGTCATGCTTTATGCCTCTGACCTTGAAAACTTTTGAAAATGGTGTCCAAACATTTTTTTTCCACTGTAAGTTATATGAAAAGTGTTTTGTCTTATACGCTGTACTCCTGGGTGTACAAGGTAAACACTAACAATTAAAATAAAAAATGTAGACTTTTAATTAATGTTCGTATTTAATACTTTGTTTATTGCCTTACGTCCATTGAAATTGATAATACCATCGCAAAAAGCAAAAATACCTGCACACTTGGAAAAAAAAATTAATATATTTAATGTGTAAAATGTGAATTGGGAAAACTAAATTAGTGATCAAAAGAAACAATATTGTCAATATAGGAAGTATGTATTAACAAGAAGTCGCCTTTTGCATGCGTTGGTCTCCCATGTGGGATGTGTGTCCAACACAGCGCATCTATCGAATGGTAATCAGCGCTCGTTCTCTCGTACAAACATTAAAAAAATGTTTGCTATTGATCTGCACTATGCGAACGATTACGCCCCCATGCATACACCGAACAGGAGATTTAACTTGCCGTCCACGAATTTACTGATGCTGCTGTCTAAAATAAAAAAAAACAAAACAAAGGCAAGTCATGCTACAGAAGTCTTCAATCGGAACTAACCCAGCTCCAAACAAATCAATGTGAATGAGTATACGCTGGCCAGACTACATTACCAATACATATGCTCTGCTGGAGGTTGGTGTACAAAAGCACCATCTTAACATAGTGACCATTCAACAGCAAACAAGCAGTTTCTTTTAACATAATCCAAAACTACCTTGACTTATCTACACTAGAGGAGTGACATCATGAGTAAAGCGAGACTATTGGCAGACAAACTTAGTATTGAGTTGACGCTGCTGAGAGATTTGAGAGTCGACACACAGACCGAGCAGACATCACTGGTTTGTATTTAGTGAGTTAATACAAAACATGACTTTACATTTTGTATCTTGATTGGTTAGTTTCTTCATTAACGTCTCACTTTTCAAGCGATAATAATACTCAGTTCAACCCACTTTATTTTCATCCTTAAACAATTCGAAGAGCTGGAACGTGAAGAATTTAGAAGTCTGCTGTCTATCAGTTGTTGTTATAATAGTAATGACCAGTAAGACAATATGGTCGAACTGAAATTCCATTTTTTTCGACCAATAAAATAAGCTTATCTTATACTGCCTTAATTTTGTTGTCATGTCCTGCATGGACAATGACATGACAATTTCAAGTCATGACGTAGTATAGAGCCATGTTGATGTCCATAATTTCAACCTGGGGTTGGTAAATTGTTTTGTTTTTCTAATAAAGTTGATGCTGCCACATTGTGGCTTCATTTTACATGCTAGGACAATTTCTGACAATTTCTCCTATCCCGTAGATGGTTTGCCTGAAATAGCACAAAAAACCCAACGACTCGGAAGAGTAGTCAACATGCATGACTAGATTAACACATACGTGTAGGACGTAATTATCTTCTATATTTCAATTGAGCTGGCTTGTCAGCTGCGGTACCGCTATCTTACAGGTAACAAGAAAACTCTTTAATCTATATATGGGCTAGGGTTAGGTCTGAGAGGTCAGTTGTCACCATCACTAAGGATGATAAAAGAAAAGTAAAGAACAAAGGTCCTCTTTCAGAGATGTTTATTGCTGTAGACTGAGTGACTTCATACTGGTAATATCGATCTAAAAACAGTCGATTTTGTGACTTCAATGATTTAAAAGCTATTGACTTAGTTCTGGACACTAGTAACATCAATCTAGAAAAAAGTTGACTGAGTGACTGGACAATGGTAACATCAATCTAGCAGATGTAGACTTAGAATCCTGAGACATTAGCCCAAAATCTTTACTTCTTCTTTCAGTAAGATAGTTGAACGTTCTTCATCTCTTGTTATAGTGTGTTGTTAATCATTGAAACCAAAAGCCCAATGCAATACATCGCCATAGACTCACAGCATTCGATGTACAGCAGCAAAGACTATATATGTTTCGTCAGAAAAACAAATATATCAACATTTTTGTGATAAACATTCGAGGTAAGAAACGTTGATATCTTTAATTACTACTAATATGACAGTGCAAGAAAACATGTCATATATATACATCATAACAACAAAATCATAACATCTCTCAGAGATAGGCCTAAACTGTGGTGTATTTAGTTTTCGACATTTTTTGTTTGCAAAAGTTTCCAAAAAGTTCTTTTAAATTTGGGACTCCCTGTGACGTACATAATAAAATTCAACAAAGAGTTTATTTGTACCAGTATATTGACCAACCAGAAAGCTTTAGGCTTATCACTCGACGAGTGTTTCAAGAGAAATGTGTCGACGTCAATACTCCTTTATGAAACTCAACGTACAATGACTTGAACAGCCAAATCATTAAACTTTTTTTAGTTCACTTACAACAATGAATCCATTGTACACAAGAAATAGCGCTCTTTGAATCAGTTTCATTATTTCATACCTCCTGAACGTATTCTTTATTAACAATTGTCTCTATATACTCCGACATTTTGTGTATTATAGACTAGTACTCCACAGCATTAGATAATTCATTGTTTAATTTAACACAACATAAAAGTCACATCTAACTAGTTAGCTACTTCTATTAATTGCAAATTAAACAATTATCTATAAAGCTAATGTTGTTTTTTAAAATCATGTTTCTATATTTAATGGAAATAGTATATATAAAATATAGAATACGTATCTAATTTGTAAAATGACTTTGGGTAATGTTTCTTTATATTAACATTCAATATACATCGTTAGTGAATTTAGGAGTTACGTGCTCTTTTCTAATGTCGAGTTATTAACAAAGACTAAAAATGGATGCTTAACTCTTTAAAACCCAGCTCGCCTATATCCTCGTAGCAGGTAAACTATATCCTGCCTGGGTTTAAGACACAATTTTAAGGTTAATAAATCTTATGAGCTTACAAATAAAACCAACATGTTCTGCATGATCAAAAGCCCAACTAATTTTTCAAACAGGCAATGAGTCCGCTCTAAAGACTTAACTTTCTTTTATGCAGACTTAAATAATAAACAAAATTTAGGGTGCTACGTGGTGATCATAGTTCTATATAAAGCATTGCTGTTGACCGATGCATTTTTCCTCCAACGCGTGGGCTAGACACGGCCGAAGGCCTAGAATACACCGGGATCTTCTGCCATTTTCCTTTAAAGTACCAAGCTAACTGTGCGGGACCCGCCATTTATGTAACGGTCCCTTTGAGGAACAGCGCATAGATTGGTGACAGGTTTGTGGGGACTTTATTACAACCTCGCCCGTGCAATGGGTGGACTCTCGTCTACCCGTGGGCATCCCTACGGGAGTCCTGTGTTGTTACCCATTTAGCCTAGCCACTTTTTTCTACTGGCCGTTTCCACGCGAGCGCCACAATGAGGCAGGGCAACGTGCTCGCGTATCCCCCGTACTTAACTTTACACTTGAGCCACTGGTCTGGAGAATAAGATTGAATTGTTCCGAACCCGAAAAGTGCACAGAGAAATGGCCAGCGAAATCCAGCGGGAGTACAACGAATTGCTCCTGTGCGAGGCTAGATCAGGTTAAATAAAATAAATAAATTATAGCTTTTATATAGCGCAATCTCATTTGTGGACCAGTAGGTGGAGGGGGTATCTGGCTACCTATCAAGGGGGCTTGAGGTTCGACACCCGACTTAAGCAGAGTTGTGTTACTGAGCGCCTCAATGCAGAACAAAAAAAAATAAAACACCCCTTAAATACCACCTGGCCTACTGGTCCTAAAATGAGTTAGACCACGAAGAGCAAGATTTAGGCTTGAGTTTATATATCATCAACTCTGAAAGAATATATTGGAAAAATACGTTTGTAATAAGAATGAAACTAGGCTATACGTTTTTAAGTAAAGATAATAGGTTGTAGACATTCTGAATATATTTAGAGATCTCAAACTTAAGTTACATTATCTTCAAAAGAAATATTGTTGCAACGTCAGAAAGAAATGAAATCTGTTTAGGCAGCCTATTCCATTGTATTCTCGAATGAAATTGTTGACGAACGTGTACTTGTACGAATTTGTACTAGCATACGGAATAAGAAATGCGTCTCTATCTCGATGTCTTTTTGAGTATTTCTTTAGGTTTTTTTTTACCTGTATTTTATTATTGATTGTATACTTTTCATTTTTCTGTATTAAAGTGTCATAAACTCTCTAAATTTAGTGATTTTACTACTGGTGTTCCTCTAATCAAATGTAAACGTTCGTTTTGATATATCTTTTACATATTATATTTTAATTTTACTTTTAGGTTAATACAAAAAAAGAATTCATTCTTATTGACTGAAACTTTACGGTGAAGTACAATGAACAGTTCCAGGACAATTGATATTACTTTCAATCTGACTCAGATAGATTCACACGCTAGTTCTGATGTTAGTGATGACGTTTATATGGTAATTCTTATTGTCACCAATATTATTATAGCAAATATTCTTTCTCTATTGGGAATATTAGGAAGCATACTTAATATAATCATTTTATCTTATCATAAAATGCAAAACACAACTAATATAGTACTGTTATTTATTTCTATTTGTGACTTAATATATTCTATTACACAAATATCATTTATTTTGTCTGAGTTAGCATTTTTTATACACTGGTATATTTATCAATTTGTTTTTATAACAAACTACCTAATTTTTAATAGATTAAATTTTTTGGCAGTTATTGCTAGTATCCATTTAGTGACATTAGTTTCGATTGAAAGAATGGTTGCTATATGTTTTCCATTTCATGTTTCCAGAGTTTTTACTTTATTTCGAATGAAATGTATTATTGTTGGAATAGTTTTTTGTAACATTATTTTACAAACTCCTTCTTATTTCAGTTATGAAATGTATTATACACAATACAATAACGTAACAATACCAGTTCTAAGATATGGAGATTTATATTATCGAAACTTTGACTTTTTAAATAAATATTCCTTTATAACATCAATTTTATTCCTAACTTTACTACCCTTCTGTGTTATTTTTATATGTACCAGTCTAACAGTATTTCATATCTCTATGACATCAAAAACTAAATCCTCAATATCTTCGAAAGAAGCTCTCGCTAAACGTAAAAAAGAAATGAAATCGGTGAAACTAGTTTTAATTATTTGTGTTTTTTTTTTGTTTCTTGTTTTAATTCCTCTCTTTGTTCAACAAATACTTTATACATTTGCTTTAGTTCAGATATCTGACAAACAATTTAGGATACTATTTTGGATTGTAAATCTACTTGTTCAGATAAATTCTTCTTTTAATTTTGTTATTTACGTTACAAGTAGTCCAAAATTTAAAAAAACTTTGATGAACTTTTTTTTTCATAAAAAAAGATCCTAAAGCTTAGAATTTAAAAAAAACAAAAAATTATTAAAATTACTTTCTGTCACAAATTATTTAATTGCTGAGATATTTTTTTAATCATTTGATTGATTTTTGTTCCAAGAATAAAAAAATTGTGAAAAAAAATCTTTTACAGTGGATGTATATTATTGGAGCTCGTTGGCCACACGGGGAAAACTCTAGTTTAATCGTTAATTTTTTTCAAAGTACAAAAATAAATACATTTGTAATAAATAAATACAGATATCATACAGACTAGATCTAGACTAGATCGTAAGCATTATATATCAAAAGTCTAGATCTAGATGTCTATATAGTAAACGTATCAATAACTAATGATACAATTACATAATGTAACTCTGGCTCAATAGGTAACTAAGTTGGTACATAGAGTTGAGGATGCAACCTTCGAATTTGAATTTTTAAAACTAATTTAGCTATTTTAATTTTATTTTTATTTTTTCTAAAAAAAAATTTCTTGTTAAGTTCTGAATGGAATCTATTAATCAATAATTGTTTAAAGAACATTTTTAGACATTGTAGACATGGTCTATTTATCCTGTATTATACTTAAATGTTCCAAATCTTGTATCAGCCATTTATGAAAAATAATTCATGTATTATCCTCATATAATAGTTGAAGTCAATTTTGTTTTAATTTTTTAAAAATTTTAACGTGTTTCTACGTACATGAATATTAAAGTGAAGCTTTCTATAATTGTTAATAAAAGTTATATTTAGCTATTTACAGATCGTGTTCTCTTTTTTTTAAATTACATATTAGGCTGGGCATTCCTAATTTACAAAGTCAATTCCTTTACAACCTAAAAACAAAAAAGAGTCAAATTCATAGCAAAGGTTTTATCAAAAGAGGCGAAATGTCAAGAAACAAAACTGATATTCATAGGTGAAACCAAGACGTCATGACAACATATTCCTAGATCTTTATTAAAGCAAACATGATTCTTATAAATGTCCTACACTCCAGTGGTTGTCAAACAGGATCCAAGGATTAACATTGGTCCACAGAAGGACAAGATCGAAAGGATCTAGATCTAATTTTAAGAACTACACTTTGCACAGATACAGTGGCGTAACTAAGGGGGGGGATGGGGGGATAATTTTAAAATCCCCCGGGCCCCCACCTGGGGGAGGCCCAAGTGGGTGTCCGAAATTTATTTGTAATTATATGAATTAATATATTTGATTGACAAATAGTATCAACGGGTGTCTTTTTTTTCAACATTTATGGTTTAAATTTATAACAAAGACTAAACCTAGATCTAGGTCTATCAGTACGTTGACTTTGTTAACATTAAAAAAAATATTTTTCCCACAGAGATGAACGTTTTTTTTAAAGTTAGTTTTACATTTTAAACTTTGTTGCCACGAATAAAACTTAATTATATACAGCGAATTCCAGGTATCTTGTTACCCTTTCTAATAATAGATCTAAATGGCGAGTATTTTATGGCTACATTAATTAACCTTTAAGCGAAATTTACAGAATCGAGTATAACAGATCCAAAAGTTTTTCCTAATAATGCTAAAACAGTCCATTATTCGGGTTTGGCGTCTATAATTTCAGAATAAAACGTCACACTCCAGTTATTACCCCTCTATTCATCTTTTATCAATCCAATGGAAACTTTCTTTCGCACAAAACATAAACAACAAACAAAGACGTAATATCATATAATATTAGCCTATCCTTCCTTTTGAAGTTAGTATCACATCTTTCCTTAAGACTTAAGACTGATATCTACAAGGAACTTTAACAATTCGTCCACTTCTGGTTGTCTTGACTGGCACAAGTTCTCTAGACGTTGATCTATAAATGTCTTTTTCATTTGTTCCAATAGTTTGCTGTTCATTGTCTTCATCATTATTATAGTACTCAGAGTTGTCTTCATCGAAACTCTTATTCAAAAGGCGTCGATTTCTTCTTTTTTTTTTCATCGTTTGTCTTTATGATCTGGGTGCTGAATGTTTTTTATGACAACTGCTATCTGCCATGTTTGACCTAGACGAACTCTCCGACAGAATAATCTTTAGGTTGTCTTGCTTTTGCATCGTATTTCACTTTGCTTTTCATCTGTCATTCGTTGAGTAATGTCTCTGCATTTTCAGCTACCGATGGTTTCAATAATTTGGGATCAGTTGGAATGATACCCTGAGTCTTCTACACGTCAGCAGTTGTGATGGTGAATACGGTAGTCCGCTTATCTGAGTATTTCTATACTCGAGCATAACGATATATAAATCTTTCCCACTTTTGTATGCTTTAAATAATTTTGCTTTCGCGCAAAATATAAACAACCAATAATGACTTAATATCATATAATATTAGGACAGAATCTTTTTCATGCAGTGAAATATTAAGAAATTTTTGCCTATCAGGAAGTCTGGTCAAAGCTCCTGCGCCCAATTAATATAGTTCAGAAGAAACTACAAAAGTCGAGACTGCATATACGGGAAGTTGCTGAAGAAATTAGTACCCTTTAATCATTTCTCCAAAATGATGAGAAACTGACAAAAACCCAATCCATCGAAAAAGCAAAAGAAGGTAGTGAATACTATGGATTCCCTGTAATCAAAACAACCAGAAGAAAGAAAAGAAATGATGGGAAGTTGAGTTCTGATGTAGGACTGTCAATAAAACTGCAATTCAAACGTATCCGACAGAAGAGCTGGAAAGATTTCAAATGGAGATGAACGGCAGATTACAAAGACTTGAAGGAAAATTGATACCTTTGGGTTTCTTTTTGCACCAAGACACCTGTTAGATGAAGACACGTTTATGACAAACTGTGCTACTTTTCCTGTTTGTATGATGAAATAAATGGCAAATCGCTTTTTCAATGTTGTCATTGATGCACGAGCACTTTTCATCAACAAACCAGTAATACAATTACCAATAGACATATTAAGGAAACAGGCTTCATATGGTAACTACGTGTGCTCAAACCTTGCAACCTCCTCCGAATACTGGCGACTTCTGCGAAACCTAGAGGCCAAAGACACAGCGCGGACGGCTGCCCCTCTATTGTCACCCAGAGGGCCCGTCTCTACGGTAACCAAAATGGCCGGCTTGTTGAATCGACATTTCGCAAAAATCAGCAAGCTCGAAAAGAAGTCAGCCATGTCCAAAGCCCTCAACAAAGAACGTAAAAAGCTCGAGAGGGAGCCAGATGAGCCTGAAAGTCAAGCATCGTGCAATGCGCCTTTCTGTCGTGCTGAGCTGGATAGAGCGATTGCAAAGTGTAAAAACAGAAAAGCTCCGGGGCCAGATAAGGTTACTCCCGAGATGGTAAAACACCTTGGGGGCATTGCAAGAGGTAAACTCCTGGAGTTTATGAATCGAATCTGGGCAGAGTCCAGACTGCCCGGGGCCTGGAAGAGTGCTATCATTGCACCAGTCCTTAAGAAGGGAAAAGACGCGACTAACGTGGAGTCCTACAGACCCATTTCACTAACCTCAACACTTGGCAAAGTTGCTTAACGAATGGTTAACGAGCGGCTAGTTTGGTCATTTGATAGTGCTGGTATCCTGGCGCCAGAGCAGGCCGGCTTTAGGGCAGGCTTGAGCCCGATCGACCAGGTCACAACATTCGCACAGGAAGTGGCCGACGGGTTCCAGAGGGCCGAGAGCACATACGCAGTATTCATAGACCTATAACAGGCTTACGACCGTGTGTGGAAGCAAGGCCTCTATCTAAAGTTAAGAGCCATGGATCTGCGGGGCAAGATATACAATTGAATACAATCCTTTCTGTCAGGGAGGAGCACACGTACAAAATACCAGCACTCCCTTAGCAAGCCAAAACAACAAATTAATGGCCTGCCTGCGGCGTTTCAAGCAGACCTCCATACCATATCCTCGTATTGCGACAAATGACAGATTCAGCCTAGAGATCGACATTCTTAAGGCTCCATTCGAGCACCAACTCGGTGGGCTGCGACTCCAGCGTGAAAAAACGCCAAAATATCTAGGGGTTACCCTGGATAGATAACTGTCAATGCTCCAGCACGTCCAGGATGTTGAAAGGAAGGCCTCGGAGAAGTTTGCGTTACTAAGAAAGCTGGCCAGCACAAAGTGGGTTGCCAAAGCTGACATGCTACGCACATTGTACTTAGGGGCAGTCCGATCACAAATTGAATATAGCTATACAGTTCAAGTATACGCTAGCAAGACTGCCCTCGAATCACTCGACCGAGTGCAAGCACAGGCTCTAAGGTTCATCAGTGGCACCTTTCGGACAAGCCCAGCAAATGCTGCTGAAATATTTACAAACGTGGCGCTTCTATATCTTAGGAGGGAGAGGGCAGTACTCATGGCCTACGAGCGCTATAAAAGGGGCGACTCTAGGCTAACCACCTCTATTTTATTGCGTCAGTGGAGAGAGAGGAACCGCATTAAAATGCGATCGTTCCTCCACATAGCAGCCAATTTGTCGAAAACACCTGGACTCTCCACTGACAGAATACCTATTAGGAGAATAAATACGTGCCCCCCGTGGAGGAGATTGCCGGCCCCACAAATAAACCTGTCCCTTTTTGGGCAAGAGGGAGCCACCAAGAGGCGATTAACACCAGCCATACTAAAAAATTTGGCATCTATAACAATTAAGTCCTACCCATCGGATGCCATTTTCTGCTACACTGATGGGTCGGTAATGAGGGACCCCGATAGATCGGGGTATGGGGCCCTTATAGTATACCTCGACTGGACTGAATAAGAGGCTCTCTGGTCCATGCAGCTACGCTGCATGCTTTAGGGGCATACTTTGCCCGGTTCCGCATAAGCTTTGACTCCCGATGCCGCCACTGTGGAGAGAGCGCTGGAACAGTGGCGCATGTCTTGTACGAGTGTCCCCAGCTCCGCGAGCTAAGGGGGGACCTGTCTGTGCAGTCACTCGACTTGTATGGTAGCTATAAGGCACTACGCCGGACGGCTAAGTTTCTTGCAAGAGCACTACGGTAGGACTAGTCCTCCCTGCTCTGATTTTTCAATAGGAGTTCATCTCAGGTAATTACGTGTGATCAAACCTTGCAACCTCCTCCAAATACAGCTAATTCATGCCACTTCCATTACCTAATATGAAAGATCATTCTCGAAGCTCAAGTTTATCAAAAAATAAAATCTCAGGAGCACAATGACGCAAGAAAGGTTTATCATGTCTTTAATGTTAGTGAAGTCACAAATACTAGAAAGTATCGATGAATAATGTTTGGTGCACATATTGCACGGCGTTAAGTGATATCAATTGATATTTGTCACTTGAGCATTATTTAACTAATGACAAGTCTGAGAAAAATACTGAATGTCAAATAGCAAGACAAAATACCAGATACTGAAGTTTTTCGAAGAGCGTATCTGCAAAGCATCCACATAATCTTGATACAGTCCAAGCTCCCATAGGCAGGACACGTATGCAGATTGGAAGACCACCGCATCCCTTAACGACTCTTGTATGGCCGACTAAGAGAAGGAAAGCGCTCGAAAGGTGGTCAAAGAAAGCTTCTCTGAAGGCGTTCAGCATAGACCAAGGCACCTGGGAGACAAGAGGCACATGACAGAGCGTCATGGCGTCGCGCTGTAAAAATGGCGCATATGTTGCTGAGGCAAAGAGAACAACGCTAGCAGAAGAAAAACGCCAGAGAAGAAAAGCAAGGCCATTGACACTAGCTCCAGCTGTAATAACTTGCCCAGTGTGCAGCCGAACATTCCGGGCTCAAATAGGTCTCACTAACCACACGAGGAGGGATGAAACCCCAGTGCAAAGCCATCAGTCCCCTGGATGACAAAGTGGTCATCATCTAACCAAGATGGACGAACTATAATAATATCCTTCCTTCATATTTAGATCTTAAAAGCTTAAATGCTTTTTAAAATGCGATTTCATGATATTTCTTAAAGTGCAAATTTTATGTGCTACAATACGAGCTACTAACAATTCTGAAGAAAAAAAAGATTCAAAACATCTTTTGCCAATCTCATTCTTCTTCCCGATTCAAAAAAAAAAGTCCGAGACAGATAGTATGGTCTAATCCTACTCTGACGTTGAAGTCTCCTAGAAAGATTAGGTGCTCTTTTTGAGGAATGTTTGCTATTGCTTCCTTGAGGTGTTCATAATACTCGTCTTCGCCCTCCTGAAGCAAACATTGGATAGGTCATACACAACAATTAGGGTGACTTTTATTAATCTTTTTATCATGCCAATGCTTAGTAGATGCTTCAAGCCAACAACCGACAACTATGTCTCCATCCTCTGAATTTCCACACAATTAAAGTTACAATGGCAAAATCTTAACAATTACTCAGAGTATAATTTATACGTTGTTAGCAGTGAAAAAAATAACAACTTATCCATTCTTTCTCCAGTGAAGACTCTGCCTAGACACAAGATGATAGAACAGTACAAGAAACAGCCGGTAACAGCAGTGCAAAGTAAGAATCCCGACATGCAGATCACAACTCCAGTAGAGATCCATAATATAAATTTACATCAGTTTGGCATTCAAGAAAAAAACAATATATGATTAATTTTTGTACTATAGGTGTGTACATAATACACGGAGTTCCTTCTATGTTTTCCGTCATCAACATTTGTCTTGTTAATTGTAGTACACATTTATTTTACAGACCGTCATAAACATTTGTCTTGTTAATTGTAGTACACATTTATTTTACAGACCGTCATCAACATTTGTCTTGTTAATTGTAGTACACACATTTATTTAACAGACCGTCATTAACATTTTTCTTGTTAATTGTAGTACACATTTATTTTACAGACCGTCATCAACATTTATCTTGTAAATTGTAGTACACATTTATTTTACAGACCGTCATCAACATTTGTCTTGTTAATTGTAGTACACATTTATTTTACAGACCGTCATCAACATTTGTCTTGTTATTTGTAGTACACATTTATTTTACAGACCGTCATCAACATTTGTCTTGTTAATTGTAGTACACATTTATTTTACAGACTGTCATCAATACTGTTTAATGTGCAGCAAATATATGGTAGTTAGATTATTAAACTATTCTATTATAATCAAATATCAATATTTTGTTGTTATGGAAATCTTACTGCATGTACCATAACTCTTCATTTTCTACTTTGCATAGGGATTGCATTAAAAAAAAGTGTTTTTTAAACGTATGTATTAAAAGTTAAGTGAAGTGGCTTCTTTTTAGCAGTCGTATTCACATTGATCAACTATATTTTATTTTCTTCTCCCAACTATTTTCCAAATAATAAAATCGTTCTTCTGTATCAAACATTAAGTGAGAATACTAAAGCTGTGAAACGTCAAACAAATTTTATCATCATCATCATCAAACTACATTTGAGTGAGGGCTTGAGAGGCTCAAATCCTCTCTTGCATAAGCCCTGGACAGAAACCCTGCTCTCTTGCATAGTGCATACATGTCGCCATACAGGTCAAACGCATTTAGACAATTGTAATTAAAACTAACTCCACATTTTTAAGAACACTACAAGGTTATTTGGATTAGTCTAAAATAGAAATATTATGCAATTAAACTTATGCTATAAATACCATAATTTAAAATCCACATTTTACACTTTCCCAAAGCAGTTCAGATCATGTTTACTGTGCCTAGACAAATGTGGAAATAAAGAAAACATGTATCTTTATAAAGCGAACAAAAATACATACACGTGGTATTGTAAACTTAAATGTACAACAACATACTGCTCATTATCCAGGTATCTTCAACAATAGCAAAGAAGTATGTTGCAGTCTTCAAGTAGCGAATTAAACTAAACAATCGGAAATAATTGAAGGCTCTTAATGATGAACACATACACCTGACATAGATTGACGAACAGAAATATCATTTGTAACAAATGTAAAATCTCCTCCCTACTGAAATAATCAATAAGTCCCGTAGTCAATTTAAAGATGGTGATAAAACAAAACCTAAACAAAAAACGCAACCTTGCAATGACCTTAGGTCACTGATTGTTTTCCAAATGAGTATATAAGTAACATAAGTAACATATTTCTGGATATCTGGATTATACATACAATGTTTGTGTTAGTTCTTGTTACATGCTATTTCTTTTATTATATTTTTTCCTAGAGTGTTGGAACTATTTTATTATTTTCTTATTTGGATTTATTACACTGGATAACACAGTCAACAAAATCAGCCAATTAGGTAAATAAAAAGTCCGTCTAGCCATGTCTGTCAATAGATTAAAATCTAAGATAAATGTTTTGCAATTCTAATCTAACACCACCCACTTCTCTTCTTTAAAGCAACATTTAACTTTATAGAAGCATACCTTTTCACCCCGATCCCTTGCGTATAAAATGGAGTTGATAATGATAAATGTTTTGCAATTCTAATCTAACACCACCCATTGCTCTACCCTAAAGCAAAATATAAGGATAGGGTAACTCGATTTACCTTACTTTAATGGAAAACTTAGATGTATAAATAATCAGGAATATTATTATTATATTCAATTTCTGTAGTTGACCAAAAATAAAATTACTCGGAAAGAAAAACTGTCGGATGGCTTTTTACGAAGCTTGAATTGCTTTGGTGAAATAACATAAATAACTATTTATTAAAAATATATCATGAATGTGCTCAAAAGTCTTAGAAGTTTCCTGTATAGTGCCCATTTCTCAGAGTCATACAGAAGGGTTAAGAGAACCACCGCCTGGTAGACACTTATTTTTGTAGGCAGGCGGAGCAATCTGTTCCGCAAGTCTCGCCTAAAGGGGTCCAAAAGCTCTACTGGACCTGGCCAGACGGTTATCAACTTTCCATGATAGAGAGGCGTCATTTGACACTATACTAATTACATATGTGAAGTGGTCTACCACATTAAGGGGTTGTCCGTTTACAGTGATCCTTGGGGCTGAGTATGTTTTATTGAGTGACTTCTGGAACATGACCTCTTTTTTCCCGAGGTTAATAGACCGACCGGAAGAGGCGACAGCGTATTTAAATTAGTTTACCGCGTTCTGAAGGTCATGTTTATTGTGAGCTTGCAGGGCGCAATCATCGGCATAGAGAAGCTCCTTTATGACCATTTCCTTTGTTTTTGTATGGGATAGTAGACGTCGAAGATTGAACACATTGCCGTTAGAATGAAACCGGATATAGATGCCTTCGTGGATTCGCTGCCTCATTTAACCCAGCATTACGCCAAAGAAGATAGCGAATATAGTAGGAGCAAGTACAATGCCCTGCTTCACGCCCTTTTCTATTGGGAAGTGATCAGAAAGGGCACCATTGTGTCTGATCTGGCCTCTTTTTCCCACGTGAAACTGCTTGACATGCGTACGCTCCATCATGAACATACGGTGGCAAGACCGCACTACAAACAGCGATGTCCTTGTTAACGCCGGTATGGACGTGTAGAAAAATCATTAAAAAAGCATCTACAATTACACTTACAACATCGCCACATTTAAAGGACCTTTTTGAACAAAAGTACCTAAGAAAAATCGAAAAAATCTTGGAAGACAACGGCCACCCGCTCCATCAAAACTACGACAGGTCGTCGCGAAGTGGGCGACTGCTGTCAATCAAAACAAGAACGGAGCGGTACAAAAACTCGTTCGTACCTCACTCGGTCAGACTCTATCGCCGCCACTCATTGATCAGGGAACAAGAAAGCACCAAGATACCTGTGTGTAGTCGCTGAATGAACTCTTTGTGTTGTCTGTTGTATCTGTGTGTATTTTTCTGTTGTGTTGTCTTTATATGAGAAAAGAGTCCTTGTAATCACAACAAATTTCCGTAAGGATCAATAAAGCAGTCTTTAGTCTTAGTCTTAGACAGTATACAGGGACTTCTTTTGGTTCGACAGTTAGGCTGGGTAGGGCACGTATTCCGTATGGGAGACGAACGTATGCCAAAGGCAGTCTTTTTTTGGTGAGCTAAAAGGTGGTCGACGTAACAGAGGCACCCCAAGGAAACGATTTAAAGACCAGCTTAGGCGTCAACTTTCCTTGGCTGATTTGGCCATGAAGACAGCAACAGACCAGAAGCGGAACGGTATACAGTGCACACTATAGAAACAGCTAGACGACCTCGACTTTGCAGACGACTTGGTTCTTCTTTCTCACAAACAACAGTAGATGCAAGATAAGATAAGCGTTGTTGCTGACAATTCAGCTAGAATAAGTCTCACCATATACAGATGGAAGAGCAAGGTGTTCAAGATAGAGGCATGCAACAATTCACCCATTGAGGAACTGTGGCAAAGAACAAAGCAGCAGCCCGTTGAAGTAGATTTCCTTCAGAGGCGCTGGACATGGATAGGTCACACTCTTCGCAAGCCTGCATCCAACGTAACAAGGCAAGCCCTAACCTGGAACGCCCAAGGAAAGAGGAAGAGGGGACGGCCCAGGAATACATGGGGCCGCGATTTGGAAGCAGATGCCTAGAAGATGTGTAAGACATGGGTCAGTTGGAGAGACTCGCCCAGAACCGAGATGCCTGGAGGAAGCTGGTGGCCTATGCCCCAGAAGGGACCACAAGCAGAAATGAGATGACTATTATTTATTAAAATAACTAACATTTATCAACCAGTTATGCCTTTTGATCTTTAAAAAAAAATGTTTATAAAGGCTAAAACATTTCTTCTTTTTTTTGTGCAATTCTAGTAAACACACTACTGGTTAGTCAACTGAAGTTTCATCATTCTTTAGCAACTCGTTTCTATAGCTAAATAATTCATAGGCTTTGTGTGGCTTGTTGATTTAGCCTCCTCCACCCGCAGTTTAGTATATATATATATATATATATATATATATGGACTTTTGACTCATTTTAATTTTAGCTTTTCTCCTCCTGCGGAACAGTTTGAAAGTTATACCCCTTTTCATGTTAAATAAATCACTTCTCTACCAATAAAGAAGAAATTTAATAGGCACTCATATTTCATCCCGGCAGTTTATTTGAAATCTTAATTCCAAATGTATATATCTAGAGAATCTTATTCTTATACAATACTAGTAACGTTTGTAATTTATATGATAAAAGGAAAAAAAAATATAATTTATAAAATATGATGTAATAAATAAGGGTCAAATTTAACATTAAAATATGGATAGAGATAAAGCAAAAAAAAATTCGATTTGAAAAATTGTACAAATAAGGTAATTTATTGTGTAAATCCTAACTGATTTTGAAAAATGCTTAGTTATTTTAGTATATATTGAGTAATGAATGAGTAACATTTTAAACTAAGTGAAAAAATAAATGCGTGAATGCGTGAATAAGCTTCTTCTCAGCTCTGTGTCAAAATATTTTATAGGCTACAGTTTGCTTTTTGGCAGCAACCATATTTTTTTATAAAACACTCCCTTTAAATGAACATTTTCTTGGGGATTTAGTTTCATATCTACAATATAAGTCAATATAGATCTAGGAGTTAAAAAATAGTGCTTCTGATGCTAAAGATTTCTGCGCATATACGCACATATTATATATATATATATAGTATTAAGTGTACCATAAATAAACAAAGCAAGTTTTCTCCAGCCAACATTTTAACGAACTAGGGTTGAACCAAGTAGAACTTATAATGAGCTCATAGGCTGATCAAATTAAATGCTACTTTTACTGTACTGTAGATTTTTAAAAGTAAATAAAAAAGATATAGATCTTGAAATAAATTAATTAATTAAGTTATTAACATATATCTAGGAAATCATTAAACAAGTTGTCTACATTCTGGATACTGGCAACAATCTGTTCCTGTAATGACAGATGTTGATTCATTAGTGGTTATAATTTCAATTAAGTCATTGCTATAACCACAAATATATATGTATTTTTATAGGGCTGGTAAAATTATTTTTTTTTAAAGAAATAGATACAAATTAAACAATAAATTTCATATGAGTTTATTAAATATAGTACGAAATCTCATATATATTTATATATATATATATATATATATATATATATATATATATATATATATATATATATATATATATATATATATATATATATATATTTAAAAAAAACAACTAAAATTAAACAACATATTTCAATGATGACATATCTTTAAACTACAAATATTTTTTTCAGCCCTCATTATTGTGTTTAAGCAGAACGTTTAATTACATTCAATTTTTGCACCTAAATTTCGTATATTCGCATATTTAAAAAAAAGTTTTTATTTAGTTATTTACTGAATCATTTTTCAAATTCATATAGTTGCAACAAAAAAATAAAACAATTACCAGGGCAATTATGATGCAACGCATAATTAAAAGGTACATAATTCATGAATTAACAATTTCACCATATATTTATTATTTCCTTCCCTTATTTGCATACCCTAAGAACAGAAAAAGAACTAGAAGTACTTTAATAGAAAGCATATAAGAGATTTTATAATCCATTTTTTATAACAATTAAAAATATTTTTTTAACTAGTGTTATGGTAACATTTTTACTTAATTTAATAAATTTGAAACAACATATTAACTATGATGTAGATATAGTTGACTGACAAATACAATCCAAGAAATCGTAATATATACAATAAAAGGTAATAGTCATAATGAACATTGTCTGTATTTTGTATACTATACATTATTCCTAAACACCATTATTAAAAGTTCAAATTCAAGTAGTAAAACTTTTTTTTTAACGAATTTAAAAAGTGATCACTATAACATTCTTTATATTCACCAAGATATCCGCTTACCCCCTCTCCTCCTTTTCCCTTTCCCAACTGATCCAGATAAGCGATAGTGCATTTAGATATCTAAAAGCATGAAATTGCGCTTAACGAACGAACGTTTACACTAGGGCGTGAGATTCCTATGAAGCAAGTCGAGCCAAATTGAGCTACGTGTGGATAAAAACAAGCTGGAGTGGAATAAAAAAAGGTAAATTAATTGTACGTAATATTCGATCCACAGTGGTGCACTGCACTCCAAAATGAATTACAGTCTTTTTTTATACTTTAAAAGAGTATAACGGTCAAACTAGCATTGTCCCAGTGGGCTTACGAGCTCCAACAATATACATCCACTGTCAAAGATTTTTTTTTCACTATTTTTATTCTTGGAACAAAAATCAATCAAATGATTTAAAAAATATCTCAGCAATTAAATAATTTGTGACAAAAAGTAATTTTAATAATTTTTTGTTTTTTACATTCTAAGCCTTAGGATCTTTTTTTATATAAAAAAAATGTTCATCAAAGTTTTTTTAAATTTTGGACTACTTGTAACGTAAATAACAAAATTAAAAGAAGAATTTATCTGAACAAGTAGATTTACAATGAAGAAAAAAATTTTAAATTGTCTTTTAGATATCTGAACTAAAGCAAATTTAAAGAGTATTTGTTGAACGAAAAGTGGAATTAAAACAAGAAACAAAATGAAAACACAAATAATTAAAACAATTTTAACAGATTTCATTTCTTTTTTACGTTTAGCGACAGCTTCTTTTGAAAATATTGAGTCTTTAGTTTTTGATATCATAGAAATATCAAAAATTGTTAGACTAGTACATATAAAAATAACACAGAAGGGTAGTAAAGTTAAGAATAAAATTGATGTTATAAAGGAATATTTATTTAAAAAGTCAAAGTTTCGATAATATAAATCTCCATATCTTAGACCTGGTATTGTTACGTTATTGTATTTAATATAATACATTTCATAACTAAAAAAAGAAGGAGTTTGTAAAATAATGTTACAAAAAACTATTCCAACAATAATACATTTCATTCGAAATAAAGTAAAAACTCTGGAAACATGAAATGGAAAACATATAGCAACCATTCTTTCAATCGAAACTAATGTCACTAAATGGATACTAGCAATAACTGCCAAAAAATTTAATCCACTAAAAATTAGGTTGTATGTTATAAAAACCCATAGATAAATATACCAGTGTATAAGAAATGCAGACTCAGACAAAATAAATGATATTTGTGTAACAGAAGAAATTAAGTCACAAATAGAAATAAATAACAGTACTATATTAGTTGTGTCCTGCATTTTATGATAAGATAAAATGATTATATTAAGTATGCTTCCTAATATTCCCAATAGAGAAAGAATATTTGCTATAATAATATTGGTGACAATAATTACCATATAAACGTCATCACTAACATCAGAACTAGCGGGTGAAACTATCTGAGTCAGATTGAAAGTAATATCAATTGTCCTGGAACTGTTCATTGTACTTCACCGTAAAGTTTCAGTCACTAAGGATGAACTCTTTTTTTGTATTAACCTAAAAGTAAAAGATAAAATATAATATTTAAAAGATATTTCAGACTGTAGAGCCGTGAGATTTATATCAAAACGAACGTTTACATTTGTTTAGAGTAACATCATTAGTAAAATTACAAAATTTAGAGACTTTAGGACACTTTAATACAGAAAACTGAAACGTAAAGTAGCAATAATACATAAAACACAGGAAAAAGAGAAACAAAACCTAAAGAAATACTCAAAAAGACATCGAGATAAAGGCGAATTTATTGTTCCATATTCTAGGACACATATGTAGAAGCGGTCGTTCTTCCCAAGTTTCATTTGAAGATAGTATAGAATGGGTTGCCTAAATCAGCCAAAAAAACAAACGACTAAGCAGAGTTTAAGTCACTGATTGACTCGCATGACTAGATTGACACTTGAGATGCTTAAGACGTTATTTATCTTCTTTTCTAAAGTAACGTCTACAATTTTATAAGATAAAAAAAAGATATCACTTGTCTGGAGCAGCTGGAATAATGAAAAAAAAGGGGGGGGGGTAAATGAGGCTTGTTGTACGAATTTAATTTGAACTCTAGGACTCAAATCAACACATTAACAACTGTGCCAACAAAGTGCTTATGAAAATATGTTTAAGGTTATCTATAGTAAATTAAGCAACGACCAATCCTCTATAGAAAGTAATGAGAGGACTAATTTAATGCCACCACATCTTTCAAGTACAATTTATTTATCGATATCAAACAAAATAATTAACTACCAATAGCTAATTAATTAATTAGTTTTCTTTTATTGTATCTTGTTTTGACAGGTACAAGAAATAATTGTAAAAATTTAAAGTTGTTTTGATATTGGGTGAGGGGGAAATAACGTGTACAAACTTTATGCCAAACATACATAGTAAGTGAATATAAGATTGGTAGAAAGCAACATTTTTTGATGGCTTTAGTCAAACGCTGGCACATTGTCAATCGATTTCTAAACCGTCTCTATTTAATAGCCGAGAAGTATTTAAATCATATTAAGTGTAACAAAGAGTTAGCTAACATTCAATAATAATAATATTAAAAAAAATAAATATGATACATAAATCCTCTTTCTAATAACCCTTGACTAATCGTTATATTATTTACTTTTTCTATATATATATATATATATATATATATATATGTGTGTGTGTGTGTGTGTGGGTGTGTGTGTATTTAGTATATATATATATATATATATATATATATATATATATATATATATACATATATATATATATATGAATAAGATACGTTGATTTATCATTTTTATATAATTTAAATGTTTATTCTTACTTTTTTTTAATCACTGTAACATTTTTAAAAAAGAAAATCGGGTTCTCATTTAAACACAACCAATCTCCCCCCTCCCGCAATAAATAATCAAGTATTACACATAATAAGAAATGACTAGAATTTTTTTTTTACAATAAAACAAAATAATGATCTGTTTATAAAAATCTTATCTACGAAATTGAAACATTATTTTACAAATTATATATCTAGGTTTTAAATTAAATAAATAGTATATTTATATGTTTACCCATCTGAATGTTAAAGCTAGCAAACTCAAAGATTTGTGGTAGTGCTGAAATTAGCTTTTCAATCGGATGAAAATTGGTAATATTTAAACGCTTTTGTTTCAAATAAAATTTACTCACTCCTAAAATAAAATTGACTAGCTTTTTAAAAGCAAGTGTTTCGAACAAGTTGTAAAAATTTAATGAATTTATATTGTATTACATATTTCGTTGTTTAACATGAAACCTGTTCTTTCTAATATAAAACACATTTATTTGAAAAAAAAAAGTTCTCTTACAGTTACATATTATCTATTTGACAATAATTGAAGCAGGCATAAAACTGATCCAAGGCACATGCAGGATTATTCCATAATGTGCAGTTTGAAGTAAATAATTTGTTATCTTATTTTTCAACTAAACAAATGAAATAATTTTTTATTTGCTTCTTATCAGGTCACAACGTAATCTGATCTAGCAAAACATTCCCTCTTTGATTAGCCCCAAAGAAAGCTGGTTGAGTACTTTAAAGCGTCGCACTTTCATCAGAGGCCTAAAAGATATACTGGCTTGTAAAAAAGTATATAGAGCTGTCTGATAAGGACATCTCAGATTCGGTTTGGTAAACCTGAATCATACAATTTAATGATAAGAACGCATAAGAAGAAGAAAACTATGCACTACAGGGCGAGCACTATTTCTGATATTTAAAACATAAACAATTCATATTCTGAGGTATCTCCGTTGCATTATCCTGCTATTAAATAAGGCTAGTTCACAAACGAAATCTGCTATTCACTGCACTTTATTAATGGAGTCCAGCGACTTGTAAAGATTTGTAACCCAACTTGGCTACGCTCGTGGCATTTGGTGACTAGTTGCTATAGATTAAATACTGAAAACGGAAGTTTTATCGTCAAAACTATAGTTGGGGGAGAGTGTTTAAACTAAAAAAATCTCTGGATGTTTTAAGCAAACGCAGCACCTTTTTATTTTAATGGGTTCGTAGAATTTGATGATTGTAGTTTGCTTTAGAGCAGGTGTGGGCAAACTACGACCCGCGGGCAACATACGTCCCGCAGTCGTGTTTAATGCGGCCGGCAGACACCTAGAGAAATCAGGTATTCCCACAGATTATACATATAGAAATGCGAAGGTATTTAAACTTTTTAGAATGACCTTTAGAGACAATGTTTCTTGCCTCTTCCTCAAGAGTAATAAGAATCAGAAGTCAATAGTTACTTTAGATAATTAAAATTATTTATTTTTAAAACCTTCGCATTTTTTAATGTATAATCTGTTGGAATACCTGATTTTTCTACGTGTCCGCGGGTCGAATACGATTATTCTTATTGGTTATATTTCGAAACATTCAGTCAAAGACACAAACTCATGCTGGTACTTATTCAATGTTATGAAGAACTGTGTTGAAAGTGTTGGGTCGGCTTTGAGTAAGATGGCGAGTGTAACAAGAGAGAGAGCCAGTGATTTTAGTGAGAAAAACAGTTTTTTAAAAATAAATTAAAGAACAATTACAACAATATTTCAACCATAAACTCTAAACGATTTAGTTTGCGCAAAGATTCATTGAATATTAAACATATTATTAATCAAATTATCACAGAAATCTAACTTATCAGAGCTAAGTTCTAAACCACAGGCAGTTCCGAGAAGTACTTTAAGATTTGGAAACAATACATTCCGATGTTCTGTACCACATGGCTTAGCATGGACAATGTACTGAAAAGAATATGTTATCTCAAGGAAGACTTTGCTATATTCCTTAAACAATACTAACTGTGACTTTGTTACTAATATTTTTATTGAAGAGTCAAAGACAGACTTTATCTTTGCCGCCGGTCCTTATAAAATGGGTTGTTTGCACATGAAATGTATGTGCATATTGAATCTTTTTAAACAAAGCTTTCCTTATTCTCCAGGTAAGCAAGTGGAAAGAGGTTTTGTCATTTCCCTTTGGTGAAAGGTGAAACTATTTCTAGTGAATGGTTTAAAAGTAAAAAAAAATATTTAGATTCCTTGATTGTGGACTTTGAAATCAGCTCACCATTTAGTGCAGAAGCTGATTCAGCTCTAGAGTACAAACCATCAAGCAAGTTATGACATGAAAGAGAAATTCAAGTGAGTTTTTCCACTGAATTTTTATGGCTTCCAGAAGCTTTAAAATCTTTAAAACTTTACACTTTCTTTTCACATTAATTGGATCAACATACATCTGTGAACAAGCATTTTCTTTGTTTGAAAATAAACAAATGTAAGAACAGGTCTATGCTGACTGACTGAAATTGACACTAGTCACAAGAATAACAACTAGTTAGCTGATTCCACAGTTCCAGAACATTTTTAATATTAACATATTTTAATATACATATATTAATGCGGCCATATATTTCCATTTTTTTTAATGCGGCTCTCGGTAGTAAAAGGTTGCCCATCACTGCTTTAGAGTAATATTGAAAAGGGGTTTTCAACTTAAAGCCTTCTAGAATCGTTGAGCCCATGGAGCGCATTGTTCTCTCGGGGTAATCAGTTCACATAGGTACAATGACATGTCTTTATTGCAGATGCACAGATGACAAAGTGCGTCCACATTGTAGTCGATTTTCGCTTTCACGGGAAGTCAATAAAGTGTGCACAAGAGAGCAGTAGCAGAATCTCGTCTTGTTTTCTGTAGGACAATTCGTGCAGCATTGTTCTGAATTCGTTGCAGTTTGGCGATTTTGTCATCAGGTTTACCTCCATCACGGCGTCGCAGTATTGAATATGGGAGAGTATGAATGCTACAGAGCTCTTTTTTGTTGACTTCTTCGTCAAATATGGTCGGATCTGGCCAAATCTGCGTAGCTGCAGATAAAGACCCTTGCCGAGCTGACATAAGTGTGGGTCAAAAGGTAGTGTTGAGTCAAAGAAAACTCCAAGATTGAGAACTACATGGACAAAAAAATCTGTCGGTTCATGATAAAATAGAAATCTTTGCTTTCAACTTTTGTGATATTTCGAGTTCCAATCTTAATTATTTCTGTCTTGTTTTCGTTCATCTTGAGCAGTGTTTCTCAAACTGTGTGCCGCGGCAAACTAGCACACTAGTGTGCCGCCGAAGATTTGCAGGTCTGCCGCGGGAGTTTTCAGAACGCCACACGTGCAGCGTTTCACGACAGGTCTCTCTACTATAAAATGTTTATTTTACGTTGTAATGACATCCCCATTGGAAAAGACCAGTAATAGTAATGGGTCGCTCCCTATTGACGGAAAGGGGTGTTAGCTATTCAGGTTATGGAATTTTCCACTATACATATATAACATTATACTTCCTTGTTGGCCGCAACATGATATTGATGAATTCCTAATTGCTTTCTAATTTAAATAATCTCCACTTGATTAAAGCCTACTTAGGTCATCCATAAAAAATACAACCCCATGAAATTTTAAACCAAAGTTCAATTGCATAACTAATGATAGGTCAGTCCGGTCTAAGGATGATTTTACCTATTGCTCCTAATTGGGCACAATGCCTAGCAAGGGCCACGCAATTTAAAGTTAGCATATCACTATCAGTCATGCTTACTGCAGGCTTTTAAAGATGTTGGACTGAAAGGGTTAACATATTTAGAGATTCAAAAAATTTAGGTAAATTCACTTAATAACGACATACATATATTTCTAACGCATACATTATAAAAATTAATGAGCACCATAATTTTAAATTAAAACGTGTTGAGACCCCATAAACTTTTTTTAAACCCAGCAGCCTATATACATTCTTTTTGTTTCAACTACGAAAAAAATGGAAAGTTTTTAAAAAGCTTTAGAAATGTCTGTCTGTTAAACCATTATCAGAAACACGATGGGAAAGTGGAATGAAAAGTATTAAATCTGTAAGATTCCAAGCTGCAGAAGTGTGTGATGGCTTAGAAGAACTAGCAGGAAAAATAGATGGTGCTCAAGTAAAAAGCGAGATGAATCTTTAGCAAGACAAATAAGAAACGAAAGGTTTTTGGTTGCACTATCTTTCTGGCACTCGTTAGTGCTTCAAGTAAATTTAACTAGCAAGAAACTTTTTCCGAACCCCCAAAATAGTGCTATGATTCTGTACCGATTATTTGGTACTTACATAGAACGTGATTAACAAATGGGTCCAAAAATAAAACAGCCAGCATATCGTAATTAAACCACATGTTTAGCCACTGCAAATATTCAAGCTATCCATAGAAAAATTGAAAGATTAGAACGTTTCTAAAGGTCTACTTCTACTGGACCATGAGGTCTACTTCTACTGGGCCATATGGTCTACTTCTACTGGACCATGAGGTCTACTTCTACTGGATCATGAGGTCTACTTCTAATTGACCATGAGGTCCACTTGATACATGTTTACCAATTAACAGAAGATTTAAATTTTAATGCAACGAAAAAAATAATGTTACATTAATTTCTAGTTAGATAAACAGAAATTTAGAAAATGTCTACAACGCAAAACTTATGTGAATGTGATGTATTTAAAGTTGGACGCAGTTAAGTAAAATACTGTTTGTTTATTTTTTAACCAACAAATACAATTTAAACAAATATGTTATATACTATTTTTATTCTTTATTCGGATGTCTGAGACAATAATCCACAACAAACAAGGTTACAAAGACAGTTTGTGTGGAAACATAAACTCAAAATCGGCCCCCGAAGTGGTCCACCTAGGCAGGCTTCAATATTTTCAGAAAGAACATCCGAATGAAATTATATCAAAGACAAATGAGAGATAAGAATGGAGAGAGAAGGTCAACGGAGCTTTGCTACGTTAAGTGTAAGAAAATGCAGTTTACAACATTACTATTCGTTTTAAATTAGGTCTAACTGATAATGCATACTAAGTAGCTTTTTCTTTTAAAAAAATGCTTGCATAATTGATTTTAAAAAATTAGATTTTTTCGCTTTCAGAAAAAGTTGCCGTTGCATCAGAACTTTGAATGTTCTAAAATATTGTGATGTCAGATTTTCTCTATCTTTTCTAGATTACGAGTTCTAAACGAGAAAGACGGACAGACGGACAGACATTTCACACAAAAATAATAACGTCTTTTCCCCTTTAGGGGGCCGCCAAAAACACGTATTGATTAATTAATGACACCCTCGTTAACCATTGATACAGAAACAGATAACCTTGAAATAAATTGTCGCAATGATTGCTAGTTCTAAAAAAGGAACATAACTGTATTCGATTGTATATTTTTTTTAAAAGTTTATACACAATTGTTAGAATGGTTTTTAAAAAATCTAAAGCCAATTCTAACAATTAAAGAAATGTTGTCACAGCATAATTAATAAAATTAGTTGTTCCTTCTAGCAGAGGGATTTGAACATGATTATAGTAGAAATAGTCCAGAGCGGCTTAAATCTTGTCTAAAAGAGTACATACCTGTTTGTTCTTAAAATAACCTCCTTAAAAAAATATGCGTGTTCAATTACACTTTATTAACTTCACAGGCGGGGCCCTTTCATCGACAAAAGAAAGTTAAGTCCCATTTTATCGACCGATGAACCGCGAAGAAGCGTGGGACTAGTGTAGGCTTAGAACGAAATTTTGCCACTGTGTTTCTGAAACATTTCCAGACAGTGGTTGTGAAACTATCAAAGCTATCCAAGTTATTCATTAATTTGTAGACTTTTGTTTCTACATTTATGAAAGTTAACATTCCAGCGACTCTTTATCTCAGGAAGCTATGAAAATTTATCATCGACAAAACAATTATTAAACTTTTTTATTCCGCAACCATCTGCAGTCTAATTAACTTTGCCATCACCTGCTGGAATGGTAATACTTCACTTGCACAAAGACTTAGATTAAATAGACTAATTAAAAAAGCATCGCATATCACTCGAATATAGCTACCATCTCTTGAAAACCTTTTTCATGAAAGATGCCTTTCCAAAACACTCTCGATTCTTAAGGACAACCTGCACCCATTAAACCACTGTTACATAAGATCTGAACGAAGTGGTCGTCTCCTTCCCATTAGGACTAAAACAGAAAGATTTAAGAACTCCTTTATCCCACTTTCGGTCAGTGTGTTACAATATTAGCTGTCGTCATTGAGAAATTCATAGAAGTCTAATTCATAAAGCGCTGGTTGTGAGTGTGTATGTGTTTCGTGTGTGAATGGTGTTTGAATATTTCATCTATACTGTTGTTGTACAGTAGTTACGCTAATGTGGTCAGTTGTAGTCTAACTGAATTTCCATTTGATTGGATCAATAAAATTATCTTATCTTATCTTTTAAAGCTAAGGGATAAGGATAATGGAGCTAAGGCATAATGCAGCTAAGGTTTGATGGGCCTAGGATACATGAAGATGAAAGATAACGGAGCAAAATATTTGTATGATGGACTGACCGTGACATAGGTTTCTCTTTATCGAGGGGTATAAGTGTATGTACATATTTATATAACTTGATATACGAATATTTCACAATCCTCCTAATGTTTAACGAACACCAACCTCTAGCTTCTGACTAAAAAAAAGCACTTGATGGCAAACAAAAGTAGGCATTAAACATGACTATATCAAGGACATGGGCTACCACACTGATTTTAAAGACAAAGATCTTCTTACTAAAGTATTTCATTCATTGCCAATACTCTGTTATCAGACGGAGACGATTCCTTGGAAACAACAAATAAGAAAAAGTTACTCCGATATAGAAGACGTACAGTGACATGATCAATTAGTGTTATCAGATTCTTTTTACAGTCAACAAAACAACGAAATCTTTGTAAGCTTTATGACCTTGTATTTATATTGATCCAGATTTTTTTAAACTCTGAATAAACAGGGTATTGTTGTATTGGAATTGTTCATTATTCTATCTTTCATCGATTCTATTAGATAATTTGATAATTAGCTTGTAACAATAAAAAAAATGTTTGATGCATTAGAAATCTATTTCTATTATAAATTAAATCCTTTATGCACCTTGTAATTTCATCATTAACTCGCACTGTAGAAGTAATCGTGATAATTGATTAGACATTTCTTTTTTAAAACAACAACATTGGTGCAGTGTATATAAAATAGACTTACTCATTGTTTACAATTAACATGTACACTGGCTTTTAGGAAATGTTACTTTTTATTTGACACCAATCGTGCACGTAGACCAAGTAACTTTCTGGGATCCATAGTTACCGATAGATCTTGTTTTCTTCTGCATTTCTTACCTCTGATAATATACAAATAAATATTTTTTAAAAAAATTGTTTTCATGTATTGTTTAAAACGTGAACATAGAAGAAAAACGACAATTCTGTTATTGAAGATAAGTTTGGGAAATTGGAAAATGTGATCAAGTCATGTCTCTTTACATTTTCTTGAACAATATGTGCCTGTTTGTAAAATTATGTCCAGATTTTAAAAAAGGGAAAGTTCCGTTATGGATCAAGAGATGTAAAGGTCAGCTGTTATCTGTGGCCTACAGTTAACGAGAGTGTATTGTTGCCAGCACAAGGAATAACTAATTTTAGCCAAAGTTTTGCCCTGTATCAGTTAGAGCTGGGTGGATTTAGGGGTTCCTTTAAGATTCTAAAATTAAAAATCCTAGTCTTTACCATGATTCGAGCCCGGGACCCTCGGCTCAAAAGCCAAGCGCTTTACTACTCAACCAGTGCTCCTCGAAGATTTTAAATGACTGAAAATTCTCGCCAACTCTGTAGACACAGATAATAAAAATTGAAACTGTAGATATTTTGATAGGACTTAAATCTTATGGACAACTGAATAAGATTGTTTTTCTAAAGTCAGTTTTTTTTTTTTATTTAATGTAACAACTACTTTATGTCATATTATTTGTCATTTGCTACTTAGAATTTTAAAACAATAGAATGCACGTATTTTTTTCTTTCTTGAAAAAAAGGTTTCGTTGTTGTATTAATTGTCCTTAATTTATGAGATTGCAGTTTTAAATATATTTTTTGGAATTTAGGAAGCAATCATTGTTTTACTGTGTACCTTGTAGTTTATAATTTCTGATAGTCACCTGCACAATGTCTGATACACTTTATAAGTTCACCAAGACGTACACGCGTGATACAGAATGCACAATCTGTCTTCAGACTTACTCGACTTGCACTACAAACTCAAACTCCGACCTTTGACTTGCATGGCCATGTCAAAACGAACTATAGAGAGCTTTTAGACTAATGTAGGTATCTTGTTCTATTCGTGTACGTGTTGTTTGTACAGGGAAGTGCTCTCGAGCTAAGTGCATTTGTTATTCACTGGGCATTTGTTTGTCTCTTTGTCTCTCTCTCTCTTTCTCTCTCCCTTTCTCTCTCTATTTTTTCTTTCTCTGTTTCTTTCTCTCTCTCTCTTTTTCTCTCTCTCTCTTTCCTTCTCTCTTTTGCTCTCTCTCTCTTTATTTCCCTCTTTTTCTCTCTCTGTCTTTCTCTATCTATATATCTTTCTTTATATCTTTCTCTCTCTCTTTCCTTCTCTGTTTTGCACTCTCTCTTTATTTCTTTCTCTGTTTCTTTCTCTCTGTTTCTTTCTCTCTGTTTCTTTCTCTCTCTTTCTTTCTCTCTCTCACTTACTCTGCATATTAAATGAGTCATATTGTTGTAATAGCTTACAATGACAAAGAACGCTCACAAGTTAACCTATGTGACCTTCTATTAACCTACCCTCTTATTCTTGCATAATTTAAGAAACAAAACGCGTATTTTGTAATATCTCATTTGAGCGTAACTGTTAATCAATTGTTGCGACAATTAGAAATACCTCTACTTAGTCACTTCCAGTTCTATGTATGTTGATGCAATACGTTTCTAGTATCTGAACTAAAGGAGTGGTTCTCAAGTTATTACTTTCTCTTATCCTCTCCAAAAAATCATATTGTACAGTCTAAATCCCCGTGAGTAAGATTTCTTGCTCATTATAAAGGAGAGAGAATATAAAAAAAGTCTAAATTAGATTTCTTAACATTTTATTTTATTTTGGTATTTTTAGATGGGCTTATAACTTTGTTCTTTGTAGATGAAAGTTTCATCGGGTAATACAGTAAACGTTGTGTCTTTGTATTTTTTAGACAACTAAAGCCCGGAGCTAGAGACAGAGCTTAACCTAGAGTTTTGGAGCAAAGATTAGGCCTTTAGAGATTTTGCCGAGTCGGTTCTCTGCTTGCCGATGTGGTGTGGCCATGCTGACCGTGCCACTAATAATTGGGAGATTGTTAGATCCTTAAACATACGAGTCATATGTGCAATATTTATTACTATGATTTTACATCATACATTGGATTACTCATCATTCATGAACTCATAGCCATCTCATTAAACATTCTGATATTTACCACTGCTTTGGTCGGTTATAAATGATAGTTTTTAGTTCATTGGCTGAATATTGCTACTTCATTATTTTTTCGTTTGTCTGTCATGGGTCCAGTTGATCCTCTAAAACCATTTTAAAACTCAGATTTGACACAAACCTCAACCGTTTGTAAATAAAAGCTTTTTTTTTCTTTTCAGGTTATTAAAATTTCCTTGCTAACTGGCATTCTGTTTGAATGCAGATTACAGTTCGATGTGGTTTTGTTGGCCATTTCTGTTTGTGACGTAATATATATTTATTTACACAGATATCATTTAATCTGACCCAGTCATCATATTTAATTAACATTTACATCTATCGGTGGGTTTTCGCATTAAATGAAATATGTTTTGACCCAATTAATTATCTTGCACTTCTAATTAGTATCAATCTAGTGACTCTAGTTTCTATTGAAATAATGGTGGCTGTATGTTTCCCCTTTAAGTTCTCTCAAGTGTTTACTTTATCTAGTAGAAAACGTATTGTTTGTTTGTTTACTATGTTGTAACGTTTTATTGAAGTGTCCTTAATTTTTCGTAGTTTGCTAGTGTTGGTGTTCTTGCTGACGTTAGTGCTAGAGTTCTTGACAGCATGGCCAAACGTGAGGCATTATGGGGTTGTTATGGAAGAAGATAAACTAATTAGTAAGATTAGACTGCAGTGTTCATTTATTGGTGTAGAGATTTCTTCTTTAGCAAGCTTAGGTAGTCAGGCCTTAAGCTTATCAAAATACTTTCCATAGCAGACTTGAACCCTTTCATGCTACATAGGAACGACATTCAAAATATACTTTCCTTTAATGTAATATTTTCTCATACATACATTATAGACGATTTTATCATAACATTGTCATATTGTAATTTTTAGAGGTCAGGGCGTAACTTTATATCTTATAAAAATTAGAAATAAGTGACATGTATGTCTCTTACGTGATAAAAAATAAAATATCCAATGAAAAATATGCGTTTGAAGCAAAGCAAACTTGTAGATTATCTGCTGCACAAATAGTGGAATCAAAACAAGAAACAAAATTAAAACACAAATAATTAAAACAATTTTAACATATTTCATTTCTTTTTGACGTTTATCGATGGCTTCTTTTGAAAACAATGTAACTTGAGTTTTAGATGTTATAGAAATATTAAATATGGACACACTGGTACATATGGAAATAACTAAAAATGGGAGTATAGTTAGGAGAAAAAGTGATACTACAGTATAGTAGGTATTAAAAATAGCAAAATATTGATAATATATATCTCCATATTTGACGACTGGCAGGGTTACATTTCTATATTCTATATAATACATTTCATATTTAAAATAAGTAGGAGATCTTATAACTATATTAAAACAGACTATAGTTATGATAATACATTTCATACGATATAATGTAATCATTCTGGAAACATGAAATGGGAAACAGACAGCAACCATTCTTTCAATAGAAACTAAAGTCACTAGATAGATACTCACAATGACCGCAAAATAATTAACAAACTCAAAAAAAATATAGTTGGCTATAACAATGAACTGAAAAATAAACCAATTAATTTAATATCCCAATTGGAACAAAGTAAAAGATATTTGTGTGATTGAATAAATTAAATCACACACGGAAATGGCCAACAAGACCATATTAGTTGTATCCTGCATTTTATGATGCAATAAAATTATTATATTAAGTATACTTCCCAGGATTCCTGATACTGAAAAGATATTTGCTATAATAACATTGGTGACAAAAAGTATTATAAAAAAAATATCATCGCTAATGTCATAACTGTTTACTGAAACATTTTGAGTCAAATTGGATTTTAAGTCAATTGAACTTTCATTTTCCATGATTTCAAACTGAAAGTTGACAAGGAGATAAAAAGAAATTGCCCTTTAAAAATGGGTAAACAGTAGTTTGCTTACCTGAAAATGTTTTTTAAAAATTGTTAAGGGTTTTTAAATGTCCAACAATAAAGTTAAAGACAATATACACAACTTTTTACTAGACAGACGGACAGATATACTGAGTCGATTGATGTAAACTTTGTTTTTATTCCTCACCAAACAGAAAGAAATAGGAATATGTATCCGCTCTGATTTGTCTCTCTTAAAAACATTGAATCATACGCTCTAAATAGTGAAAGTAGACCTAGATTTCAATAGAATGACTGATTTTCTCTAACACTTGAACACATCTGCTCTTGTGAAAAAATGTAAACGTTAAAGCCTATACCTGAAGCAATTAGAGAAACAATGAAGCACTTTTTAAAAGAGATACTAAAGTGTTGACATCTTCACCTCGTCAGCAAGGACCTTGAGCTGTACGATACTCCATGTATCTTGTAGGACAACTCTCTGAACAGGTAGCAGATATTTGACAACTCTTACGAAATGACAACTTCCAGTTTGTTCCATTTAATTTTGTCAATTTGATATAATCCAACTGATAGAATCTTGTATGAACTCCGCTATAAAGATACATATAATATCTATGAGAGACTGTAATGTCTCTTTGAATATAGGCATACAGCAAATGCTTCTCAAAATAGCGCAACATATTTTGGTTTTTGCTATATTTCCGGCACATTTTAGCAACCTCACTGGCCAACAGAAAGAAGACCTAATATTGCATTAAATGTAGATGAAGCTGGTTCACTTAGGCAATTGTAAGAGAGTAAAAGAGCCTTTGGCCTTGTGTTGTTTCTCATCTGCTCAATTACCTGTCAGTGACATTCAGATTTAAAACAAATTAAAACCACTGTTGCAAAAATTGTTTTCTAAATATTCTACAGGGTTTAAGAATTAGATAGGTTTAGTCTGTTAGAAACGTGATCATTTTTTATTATTTCACTGTACGAATCATGTTATTACAAGTTACAATAACTTACAATTTGAAATCAAGTAATCAAAGTAATAATATCCAAAAATGTATAGACTATGTAGGTGGTATCAGAAGCAGCAACTACCATGTTCCTTACGCGTCAGTTAACTTTTAATAAGCGTAATAGTTGTAGTTATGGTCCTTATACCATTACTTATCGCTACAATGACAAACATTCCTTTATAGATAATTGTTCAATTAGCAATGACCTAAATATGCCAATAATTTATCTAACGAAATAACTAAAGCGTAAAACAAAGAACTGTAAGACATTGTTCGTCGAGATAGTTCTTTAATTTCTCTATTAATAAAACTGATCTACAAAGCTTTATTTCTTTTTTTTTTCACAATAGAAACTTTGTATTTAATATCTTGTAATGATCATTGAATTGTTATTGCATTACCTGAAATCTAACATAAAACAACTTACTTAGAAAGATACATTGATTGAAAGATTAAGAGACATATAAAGCAGATATTGTATATTCCTACTCTTTTAACCTTTAACCCTAGCTTCAAAAGCCTAGGTATGTTTAAATAATACTGGCAAGCCAGAGGCTTTGTTTCTGCTATGACTTGAGATGGTGCTGTTGGTAGTCGCTAGTTCTTATTATTCCATATGATACTTAAATACGACTTCAACAGATAGATATAGTCAAGTAAAACGGCCTCTTTGGAAATAGAGCGATGTATTCACAACAGAAGGGACCAGTCCTATGTCATTAAATCTAGAAAAACACGTTCTTTTCCTAAGCACTACTGACAGGGCCACCGCTACCTATAGTGCAATGTGTGCCTTGCACGCAGGTGGCCGAATGTAAGGGGCGGCTAAATCATTATTTCAAGTTAATTTTATTTTTTAGTTTAATAATTATAATAAAATTACTTAAATATTTAAATTAAATTCTAATTATTTCATTATCTTTTGAAAGCTTGCGGGGGGGGGGGGGGGAGACGATATTCGTACAATAAGTTATTTTGGAAACTTTATAAAAAAAAAAAGCGGCGCGCGATGGATTCCCGTGGCTTTTTTCATAATCGCCGACCCTCCCCTGGCCTTGAATTTTTGCGGGTGTTTGCAATTTTTTTTGAATTGAATAGCCCTCCCTTTAAGTAGATCTAGTAATTAGAAAGTCAATTTCAAAACATGGTCACTTTATTTGAAATGGCTGTTAGTTGAAAGTAGAATATTTTTTGGCCAATTATAGAGTGTAGATGTAGATCTACAATAAGTTCATTAGTGTTCCAGTTTAAAATAAATTTTAATTATCTTCTTTTAGTAGTAAGTTTCTCAAACTTTGGGTCCTCCCCCGAGGTACCTTGAATTGGAAGGGGCGCAACTTCCTGACAAAAGGGGGTGTTATAGAGTATGTGTGTGTTTCCTACAAGAGGTAAAGCGATTGATTGGTTGTTATGCATTGAGGATGATGAAATTAGAGTAATGCAAATGTGAAACGGCAGACATTCTTGAGACATGAAAGAGTAAAGACGTTGTTTTATGGTGAGCTAGATTTCGTTTAAATATTAGTATAATTCGTAAATATTACATCTCTAACTCAAGTTAAATATGTGAATATTGTAATAACAGGCTTTATTGAGTTTATGTTCCCATAAGAAGTTTCCTCAAGTTATTTAAGTTTATATAGTAAAAATATAAAACGCCTTTATTGTTTCAATTGTACTAGATCTAGCTGTTTGTAGCGACAAACCAACGACAAACTAACAAGAAGAGGTCGCGTCGAAAATAAATGTTTTATTTTTAGTGTAGCTTATCTGAATATTTGTAAAATTACATGTTTAAAAATTAAAATATATTAAGTAGGAGATGTCGTTTTATCTTCTAATAAGACCTTGTTAAATGTAGACCGCTTTTTGCGAGGTGCGTATGCAACAATATGGGTGAAAACATTTTGAAGAAAACATTTTAAAACGACTCCGCCTTGTGTGATTCTTCTGAATGTTTTGTCTCAAAATAGTCTAATTTTCTTCTGTCTATTGCAATTTATTATGGTGACGACAGAGACACCTTACTAACATGAAAAATATTTTTAAAAGATCACGCCCATTAAAGAAGTACGAGCGCAATATGAAGGCCTACCTAGAATGTACCTCGCATAATACATTAGGCCAGGGCTGCCTCTTTATTATAAGATTTAATATGGCCCTCGACTTTAAAAAAAATTAGGATGAATAGTGCGTTATGTAAGAAAAAAACATCAATATACGGTTTTTTAAAATTCTCTCTTCTTACTAAGAAAAAAAATGGTCAAATTACGCTAAGCGCCTAGTCCCGCCCGGCATTAAACCCATTGCCGACTTGAGCGAAAACCTGCCGCATCTTTCATTTTATCTCTATGAAGAAACTTTTACAACGCTTAAAATTTATCTAGGCAACACCATTTCGGAAAAAAAATTGCCCATTATTTTTGGTGAAAAATAGCGGAAAGTATTTGAGACATCGCCATAATTTCAGCCTATTCATGTAGGCAGTATATTGTCAAACATAGTGTATGACTGAGCTTTATGAGTAAGAGCATCGGACAGGACGTCGACATAGTTATCCCAATGTTTGCAAACAAAGCTTACAGCCATCTTGCGAAGTTCTAGATCAACAGTTTCGTCGATGACATTTTTCCAGAAATATGCGACTTAAAGAAATAAGCAGTTACCTGATTCATGAATTTCGACTACATTAAAAGACCTGTTGACTCCACGAAATATATGTGAAGTGGTGTCCGTGGCTAGGAAACGAAGGGCAATACGAAGAGATAAAATCAAAACAAAACTACAGAAAAACAAGATTACAAAGAGAGTTTGTGTTGCCACAAATTCAGATGCAGTTCCCGTAGGAGACGGTTCCCTGTCGGATCCGCATATTCGCTGGTCGACTGAGACCGTAGAGATAAACAGTCCTGCGCGCTAACCGCACGACCAGGCATTGCTCTTAATCTAATGACAAACTGGTTACAAACTAAAAGCCTACTATTGATAATATACCTACACATTACGGAATGACAACTACATATGTACAATATGTCAAAAAAAGCGATTTTAGATAATCTTTTGGTATTGAGCATTTTCATTAAAATGGAACTAGAATGAGGATGTAGATCTACCTAAATTAAACTACTAATTTAGCACTCTCGTTATCTATATCTACTAGATCTAGATCTAAAATATATATTTGGGATAATATAGATGTGCTTTAGATAATATATTTTTTAAAAAGAACACTAGATAATCAATTAATAGACTAATTGCATTATGAAATATTAAAATAGTAGATTATTTTTAGTATTTAATAACATTGCAATATTGACATATTGACAATCTAGACTTTAGAAATAAAAATCTACACTTAAAGCGTAGAAAATAAAATTATAGATCTTTATCTAGTCTAACTCATGGCTGTCTGGTAGTGCGGTTTGCGCGCTGGACTGTCGTTTAGATTCATCGATGGTCCCAGGTTCAAACCCTGCCCGCTCCGATCCCCCGTCGTTCTACGGGAGGTTTGGACTACAACTCTGAAGGAACATCCAAAACATGTAAAACATCAAACATTCTAAACTAGACCAAGAAATTCTAGATTTAGATTCTATAATGATTTTAATTAGAACTTAAATCTAAATCTAGTTTCAAAAATCTAGCTCTAGTGTAAAAAAAAATCTAGATTTAGAGTATAAAATCTAGATAAGATCTAAATCTAGCTATTATGTCTTTAAAATGCGAGTCACATTACGAGGTTTAATAAACATTATTATACCTAGTTGTTTTAGCATTTAAAGAATTAACTCCATATGACATCAAAGGAAAAAAATCCACTACCTCACACGGCCTAGTTAGACTAAAAATAGCATCTATACGAGCAGCTTTTTGAGGGTTCAAAGACATCTGTGCACCGAAAAATGTCTTTTAGCATTTCATTTAAAGAATTAACTCCATATGACGTCAAAGGAAAAAAATTCCATTACGTCCTAGATAGACTAAAAATGTCTTTTATACGAGCAGCTTCTCGAGGGTTCATAGACATTGATGCACCGACTTTGTTCTCTTAGCATTTCATTTTATGGGCTAGTTAGACTTAATATATATATATAGGGATTAACCCTTAAATTGCTAAGCTGTTTTACAATGAGTGCTTAAAAGTTGGAATTACAATTCTGATGTTTTGAGGCTAAACTTCCACAAGCGTTTTAAGGGTTAAAGATGCTTTTTTATTAGTTTTGTCTGTCAGTCTGTCTGTCCGTATGTTAATAGCGAGAAAAAAAAGGCTAACAGCTATTGAAAATCTGATCAAAATTTAATTTTACTTCCTAAACATCACATTAGTTTTAAATTTCTATAATAGATTGTTCCGGATGTTTATATATTTATAGAAAGAGAAAATAAGAATTCCAGATTAATCAAATGCCGTTAATAAAATTTGTGGGATGGTCTGTTATGAAAATTAGATGTACCATAGCCTTAAGGAGATTTGTTCAAACCATACTTTGGTGTTAGGATGTAATATTAACAACAATTAGATTTTCTAACGTTTTAGATAGAAAGTTAAATGTAGTGTAAGAGAGAAGTGCGATTTTACATAAATAGAGTTAAACTATGTTTCATAAAAAAATCCGGAACCACCATTTTTCGTAAATGAGAAAATTATTTGTTTTATTTATTAGAAGAGGGAATTCAAACATTTATTAGCGTTATTAGATTTTTCATATAAAATTCGGATCATTTTTGGCGACGATTTGTAAGAAAATTTAGGTAATGTAGGTCGATTTCTTTTTCAAAACAAAATCCGCAACATTCTTTACCGATTAAACAACTTTTATTATGTTTCGGCAAAAAAAATTAACTGTAAAATAAGTCTAAAAATTGATTTTCAATAATTGTTTCTAGTAAATTACTTTCTTTTTTTTAAATCCCGAATAACCTATTGTCGATATTTTTGAAAAAAATAAAATTATTTGACATAAATTTGTTTTAAGTAAAAATTTTGGAACATTTGATATTGATAAATAAACTATAGTGACGTAGTGTCAAAGAATATAAGTGTGATATTAGTCAATAATGCGATTTCAAACAATCATTTGATATAATTTATTTTTTATAAAACAATATTCGAACAGCTTTTAAATTTATGAAATATAAATCAGTATAGATATTTCTGAATGAAAAATTAAAGGTTAAATCAGATTTACAATAGCCTCTAGTGTTATTTGTTTATCTAATCGTGACGGACAGACCGACCAACAGACAAAACGCAAAAAAATCTTCTTTTATTCGGATTGGTGCACTAAACAAAAAATAAGTAACATCTGATTTTTTAAAAATGTCTAAGGAATTGGTATAGCATCTGTTTATGCACAAAAGTCGCTGTATAAAAAGTCCGTTTTAAAAAATGTGCTTGGTATTTACATACAAAGTGCATTATTAGCCTTTATAAACAAACAGAAATGTTTTCTTTTAATTTTAGCAGCTCGTCTGACCAGAAAAAACATCTTTAAATATTATTTATATTTGTTATAAACATTTTCTGAATATTTTATAAATATATTTGACTTTGTGATACTGAAAATACACACAATTTGCCCATTTTTTGTTAGCATATTGTAACATTGCCTCCCTTACATTTACGTAATTTTTTTAGAATAGGTGTATCTTTATGAAAAAATTGATTGCATAATTAATTTTATAAATTAAACGGTTTGCTTTTAGAAAACCAAAAGTAGCCGTTGCACCTTAACTTTTTAAGACGCATTTAATGATGAAATAATATTTTTCATATCAGTTATAATATTTTGAGATGTGAGTGTGACAGACGGACAGACGACAGACGGACATTTTGCACAAACCTAATAGCGGCTTTTTCCCCTTACGCGGGCCGCTAAAAATGCAACTATGTTAATGACACCAGATAGTGTCGTGTGTAAGTAAATACACACATAAATATATATCTAGAATGTATAAAAAGATAGATTGCTTGTTCGCTACACTCTCTTGTCTTATTGTTTAGCCGTGCTCTCTTTTGCCACGATAGTTACATGGGGTAGCTCTAGTCCGACTTGAAGAACCAAAAGAGCTATCTTTTCATGCCTTGATGGTTGGGCCATGAAGAGAACTATATATAGAGAAGATAGATAGCGTGGCCTACTTAACGTTTGTTGCCGACACCTGCCTTAACGCACGTGGATCTATTATCGGCCATTCAATGTGATGTTTTTACCCTTCCATATAGTTAATATTATATCTATATGTCTTAAGAAGTAACATTTAGATGTAATATTAATATACGTTTAGAATATATTGATTGTAAGTTATAAAAAGCAAAGCATGGAAAAAAAAAAGCTTATCTACGGGAACAACTATATCTCTCATGTCTCTTTATTCCATATAACACAAAATTATTAATTACCAATTATGATCTGACTCATTGGTTCATGTCTTGTTGTTTTAGGTAAAAAAAATAGTGCAACGTTTCTTCTTGACAGACAGACAAACAGACTGAGTTGATATAATCTTTGTTAAAACATGGGAAGGATCATGTTCATTTCTTACAAAGTTTATATCAACTCACTTTGTCTTTCTGTATGTGTGTTTCATCTGTCAGTCTATCAGGTCAAAAGTTTCTCCGACACCCAACCTTTTAAATTTCGCACAATTATTTTTTTTACTTGACAACACAAGAATCAGTATAAGAAAACAACTTTAATCAATTAGTTAATTAAATATTGGTAAAATATTACTCTTTTGGTTTATCTAACAAGGAAAAGAAGCTTTAATTAACTGAAATGGCGGTATATGCTGAATTATTCCCCTTTTGCCGACTTAGCCTTAACGAATAGCATTGAAACATCAATATATAGTTCATATAATATAGATATTCAACTATATGTGTTCAAAAACTATGATTTCTCCATAAAAATAGGACCGCCCCACCCCATTTAGAGGGCTAAAGAGGGAGGGCAGCAGAAGCTATCGCCCTCCACCTCCACCTCACCGAATCGGCTAAGATTCCAGAAGTGTAGCAACATAATATAAACATTATATTGTAATTCAACTCATTTTGTTCACAAACTTTAATTACTAATTAAAAGTTGGTCCGCCCCCCCACTCAAAGGGTTTAGGTTGGAAGGGCTACATATGTCCCCCCCCCCAATCGGCTCCTAGGGGAACGACATAATATAAAAATAGGTTAAAATATCAATAACAAGTTTTAATTATATAGATATTTAATTGATTTCGTTGACAAGCTGTGATTTCTACAAATAAATTGGACCGCCCCCTCCCCCACTCGAAAGTTTATGATGGGGGGGGGGCGGGATTGATGCTTTCGCTACCTCCCCATCACACCAAATCGGCCAACATACTAGAGGGGGGGGCGAAATAATCTTAAAATATGTTGAAATATTAATAAGTAGTATATATTATTAACATAACTAATAAATTCGTATACAAATCGTGTGATTTCTTTACTACATGTCGTCCATCCCACTCCCTCTTTAGAAGAAGGGGGGGTCGGCCGAGTGGGGGGGGGCGGTAGGGTCGACCGCCCCCCCCCCTTGATCCGCCAGTGTCATGTACCGGTAAAGATAATACGCTATGTTCCTATCACTTGTCTAGACCACTTGGGAAAGGGGGTGGGGGAGAAAGAAGGAGGTGTCTGGGTAAATATGATCGTTATTGCTTTTTAAATGCATTCGTAGAAAACAAAGTCAAACTACGTGGCTGTAGCCTCCTAAATCTTAAGTAATAACTAGTTGACTAGATAAGAGAGAATGGAAAATAGAAGGTTTTATAGTTATATATCATTGGCCGCAAAGTATAAAGGGGACTACTTCAACCTATACCACCACATCAGTCAAATACATTTCCTTTCCCTTGTTCGATACCGAGCTACTTACTGTATTACCAATAATTAATTAACTAATTAGTTATTTTTATTTTATTCGTTTTGTCTAAAAAATGGCTGCTTTAAACCAAACTCACCTATATCTTCGTCACAGCTGTACCAACCCGCTAAGTGTCCTGCCTAGGGTTAGGACTGGATTTTTTGGGTTAAAAAAACCTTATGAGCTTACAAATACAACCAACATGTTCTGCTTGCATGACAAAAAAGCCCAGCTACTTTTTCACAAAGGCAATAAGTCCGCTCTAAAGACCCTATTTAACTTTCTATTATGCAGACTTAAATGATATACAAAATTTAGGGAGCTCCATGATTTCAGAAGTAATCGTATACCCATAGAGATAAATATTCCCTCCCCCCTCCTCAACTACCAATGGTGTAGCTCTGTAAATGTTATTCGAATGATTAATTCTTGTATTCTTTTAATACCTCTTCTGGTATTGTCATGATGTCGGTTGAGTTCTAAATATTCTTCTTCACACCCTATTTGTTGTACTACTTGTTGTCATGTATATCAACTGCAATTAGTACAACACAACATGTATTAAAATTCACTGATTCAAGTATGACTTAGCAGAAACGCATTTATCAAAACAAGATAAATCACAATATACTGGCAGCTTCAGCCAACAATGAATCATATAACATATCTTCCATGTAATCCAAAAGGAAATTCAACAAGTACATATCTAGCAATACTCTCAACTTAATATAATACCCGTCAGTCTTCTTTGATGTCCATGACGTTTACTGAATTCTGACCATGTGATTGACACCCCAAAACGAGATTTCTTGCTCACAATTCAACTGTGGACGCTTGTTTCTCACGTGAAATATCATGAGCATGAATATACCGTGTGCTAGGTGCTTCCCACTAATACATGTCACACTAGCTACTAAATAATGATGTCACAAGACCCCAACATCCAACGTTACACAAGTCCAGCTAGACTTATTACCTGGATTATTACATGGATTAGAGACTGGAGGAAAATAATAGTTATATCTTGCCACCTTTATTTTATTTCTATTATAAAACAAGATTACAAAGAGAGTTTGTGTTATCACCAAAAAAACACAGGCGCCCTCATCCAATTCACCGATGGTCAAGTAATATTCAAGCCATAGTATTGTTTTGATCGTTGAAAGTAATGCATTTTTAAAAAATCATTTGGCGTTTTTTTTCCATAAAAGCAAACAGTGCAATACGTTGTCTTTCATATGAATCAAATGTAAAATTCCACTGTTTATAACATATATACAAATGTTGTTTCAAATTTTACAATGATATTTAAATAAAATTAGAAACAGACAGAAACATCACCTGAGCAGGTTTCCTTTATTATGGTATGACGTTGTGCTGTGTCATTTACACTTAAACTACTATCTAGATGTGTCTAAGCATATTTAAGCATATATCTAGAGAATTTCGTTTGTTTTCCAATGTGCTTTTGCCAAGAAATATTTTTTGC
>JAZGLO010006549.1:0-66461 GCA_036873155.1 Biomphalaria sudanica | reverse complement strand
CCCCCCCTTACCCCACCGAATCGGCAAAAATACCTGAAGGAGAGCGTCATAATATTAAATTTATATATTAATTCAACTAATTTTGTTCACAAACTATGATTTCTCCGAAAAGTAGGACCGCCCCCCCCACTCAAAGGTTTTAGGTGGGAAGGGCAGTAGAGGTATTCGATCCCCACCCCATCGGCCAACAGGAGAACGACATAATATAAAGATCGGTTAAAATACCAATAACAAGTTTTAATCATATAGATATTCAATTGATTCTGTAAGCAAGCTGTGATTTCTACATATAAATTGGACCGCCCCCCCCCCACTCAAAAGTTTAGGGGGGGGCGGAATTGATGCCATCGCCCTTCCCCGGCCCAACCATATTAGTATATATTATTAACATAAGTAATAAATTCGTATACAAATTGTGTGATTTCTATACTAAAATTCGTCCATCCCCCCCGGGCGAGTGTGTGTGGGGGGGGACAATCGCCCCCCCCCCCTGGATCCGCCAGTGCTCTCAACACAACAAAAAAAAAGATTTGACCATAGCACTCAATGAATGCTGTAAGCGTTAGAGTTACAATATAAAAAGGCTTCTCACCATAAAAGTATTATAATTCATAAACATTCATCTTTTTTTTTTTTTTTTGCAGTTTAATAAGGCACATACTATTTACGAACTTAATGTATATTGATTTTTTATGGAGTTTTGGAAGAGAAATAATAAATTTAATTAGCCGTGGTATATTGGTTATTGTATTTTAAATGTGTTATGCATTGTTCACATTTACATTGCGGAGAGCCGAGTAGGTGACTTTTAATTTGATAAATAATGTAATAGATATGGTGCGCAAATGTTTAATTGGGGTCTATTGTTTATGATTGTAAAGAAATGCTCATTTTATATTCCAGTCAGTGTAAGCAATCTATGAATATCGAAAATACCTACATTTCTAGACACCAGGTTAAAGAATGGACTTTGTAACAAAGTTTAATTCCGCACTTTTCCTTAATCGCCTTGAAAGAAGAGTTGACGCAGAAAAGTTTAAATATAAATGTAAAATATATCTTAAAGTTTAAATATTGTAATATTTTAGTATCAAAATATATTATTCAACTGTATAATACAAATATGTTAATTATACAAAGCTATCTAAATATTTGCTGGGAAAAAATTACTTGACCTATTATAATTATTATTGACACTATACCTTCTCCGAGATAATATTAAATTCATATATGTGTTTACGCAGCGTTCCAGAAGCACCTTATCGTGGTCGCCCATTGAACAACTTGCGCTATCTATGGTGGTCAAGGGTATTGGCTGCTCGCAATTAAGGGGTTATGTCCAGCCCTTACCCCTTGGGGCCCGTGGCAATGGTGACCAAGAGACATAACGGGATGTCCGGACAGAAACACGGGGGTTGCTCAAATACTGTCTGGATGATTCAAGGCTCTCTCCAATGGGCATTGCAGAACTGACTGACTTGTCCTTCGGGGTCTATTTCGGCTAGCCTAGCAGCGACCATGAGCTAGCAATATTTAGTCCGTCCCCTTTAAGGTCTAAGAGGAACGCATCGTTACAGTAGCAATTCCGGTAATGGATATATAAAAACATCCTTAAGAAACCACTCCTCTTTGTATGAAATTTATCGCCATACAGAGATATTGACACATTTTATATGCTCGCATGCATTGGCACTCAAGTTAATCACATCATTTTTTTAAATTTATTAATTTCGCCCTAATTATTTCCACTTTTATACTTTAAATTTTACCACCATACCTCACCTCTTCTTTTTTCGCTCGACCGAGTCAGGCCCATTGGTTAACTAAATTCAAGCGTTAACAAGCCTAATAAGATATTGAATATAAAAGGATATCCAGCGTTTAAATATTTCCATACTAGCCAAATTTCAATTGTACAATGTATTATTATATGTTTACCACTTCTTATTGGCGGCTTTTGTTTAGAACTCTTGTCAGAGAGCATTTTATTTTGATAGTCAAATGCACTTCTGAACTCATTTGTAAATATGATTCTTATTTATCAGCCATTTGAGTTTTTCGACTCTGAAATTTTTATTTTTTACTTTTTCTTGTTTTTTATTCTGCATTTTATTCTAGGAATAATCTCAATGATACTTTGCTTGCATCATATGTTTACCTTTATATCATGTTTAATCTTTTCATAACATCAATTTGTAACATTGACTAAGAACATTAACTACCACTTTCATTTGTTCCTCCCCTATTTGCATTTAACATCATCTGCTGTGCTTAACACGATATTTTTTTCTTCTCTACACCCTGTTTAGCAACTGACACTTTAATTAATTTGATTACTCCTTTTGACCATATCCACATTGTATCTCGAGCAATAATTCTTAATGCATCTTTTACTAATATTTAATTAAGATTGTTATCTCTATTTCTATGCCTGTATATTTATTTTTGTTATTAGCAATCTCCTTAAGTAATTTTATTTTATTATCTCCCCTGTTTGTAATGTAAACAATTTCATCAATCAGACAAATACACCTTATTTGAGGGCATCGTTATAGATGCATGAGAGATGTTTGTCTATGTTTTATTTGCAGCCTCTTTTAGGTTGTCTGCCTACCTAGTTCTATTTTCTACTAATACTACGTATATACACAGGGTTATGTGATACTACTTGGTAATACTGATGCTTTGATACGCCCTGCAATTGAATCTTACTACTTCCTAAAGATACTACTGCCAAGGTAGATTACTCCTGCCAGCAGAACTCATCTTGCCCACAATCGACCCCAGCGACATTTGAATTAATACTCAAAGGCAAACTCTAAGTCACTAGTATTCTCTTTTCGTTGGAGTGTCATCTCCAGATGCAAGCCCTCCACCAAGATGCATAGCCAGCTACTTTACTTAAATTGAATTACATGAGAAAGAGGCGCACGTGCTTACATGTTACTCTTACATGTGTAAGAGTAATGTTTAAATATTCCCTTTAAGAGATACATCCCCCTACCTCATTTCATTTCTTTTTGTACAAATAAATATCTTGTAAATTTAAATTATTTTATCTTTCTATATTGTCTGTTTTTGCGAGCATGTTTCCGATTTATCTATGTTGGCCCAGCACATTTGCAAACTCAAACAATAGTCCCCTAGACACAAAACAAGCCACGCATATACACAATTCACGCTGGTCATCGCAGGTAGACAAGCAGTGTGGACTTCTCCCTCTAGAGTTTTGAACTTTATTGCAGGCAAATTAGCAAACTCAATCAATAGTCCCCAAGACACAAATAATAATAAGGCTTGTCTTTGAGCCCGAATATTAGTGAGGAATGCATTTTTTTCCCGTTGCTGCGCAACCCCATCTGTGACCTACATATTTTGCCACATCCAAGCATAACCATTGTCAGCAGGTGGTCGATTAAGATTTTCTTTTCACCTCTTTTGTCCTCGCCAGCGGAATTCCTTTTGTCTCAAATGTGTATCCCGCGGCCTTTGTGAGTGACCTCCAGCTATCTCGTTCTCTGGCTGCATGCAACCAGGTGCTCACTTCTATGTCAGCTAAGACAAGTTGTGGCCTAAGCTGGTCTTTGAAGCCTTTCCGCACATATACGTAATACACGCCCAGTCCGTTGTTCTTACTCTAAGAAAACACAGTTATACACTCCGCTCGATAATGCTCTGCCTACATGAATACTTCTGGCGTTTATGGTGGCGAGGCTGAAATTGTGGCGATGGCTCTAATTCTTCCAGCTACTATCACTACTCACTTCAGAGAACGTCCGCATGACCCGCCTTGAGTTTAGAATCCGGGTCAACGTCTCTCCATATCCCTACTATTTAGCGGTTGCATTCAACGCAACGTACTAGAGTACAACTATCGAAGCTGCTAATTAACAAACTGTCTTTATTCCCGTTTACCTTTACGCGACTATTATTCCCTGTTAGATTAGCCTTTGCCATGACAATTAATAAAGCACAAGGCCAAATGTTCACAAAAAATATGACTGTACCTTCCAAAACCTGTTTTCAGTCATGGACACTTGTATGTTGCTCTCTCCAGAGTTCTTTCTTTTCATTCACGCAACTCACAGTCGTTTATCCAAACCCACCCTATTTGGACAACTGTGTCTTTCAGGAAGTGTTCACCCGTTACCAAATAGCGGCGTATGCTACGCCATTGGTTAACTAGTAATAGTAATTATAATTAACTAAAATTTAGGTACACGATTTATATTGTGTAAGATTTGAATATAACTGTACACTAGTTTGCAGATTAAAGAAAATCCAATTATGGTTTTAAAAAAGGTGTTTGAGAACGGTACTAATTCTGTCAGATGTTATTGTAATATCATTCATTAAATCAGATTCTAAAGCTAGTGAATGTAGTTAGTTCATCATAACACACAGTCTGCAAGAACTGTATCTATGTTGTAATAATATTTTGCATTTAAAAATAGATTGCGTTCCTGGATTTTGGGGATTTAATTGTAGAGAAAAATGTCCAACATCTTGTAGTTTATCCTGCCATCCAGATCATGGGAAATGTAATATTTGCATTGGCTACACAGATCCACCAAATTGCTCCATTGGTAAGTTTTTCATAGAGTCATATAGTTTAAGTTATGTACACATAGTTAATTAGCTGAAAAGGTTAACATAATATATACCTAAATTAATCTAAATACATTCAAACGGTCTGTATCTTCGAGAATATTTGTAAAAAAAAAAATTATATATCTATATATAATCTTAACCTTTGCTTTTCTTTATTAGCTTTATATTTTCTTAAAGAAAAATATATGTTTCGTTTGAATCTGGATGTACAGACTGACTTTTTACTACTAAGTCACGGTTCAAATTATACCCTAAAACATCCTTTTCTATTTAGCTTAGGATGCAAAATCTTGAATTTTTAAATAACGTCCGCAACAATAATATCAACTATATTTAACCTTTAAGAAAAATAACTTTGATAATAAATTATTTTCTTAATTATTTAACACTAACATAGCCAATGCTGATATGATGGTACACTAGTTAATTTATTAAAGAAAATTTGAATATGGTTTTAGAAAAGGTGTTTGAGTCAGGCGTCACACCTTTTCTGCTCATGCCCTTATAGAAGCATAAAAATTATAGTACGTTATACATTATCCCGTACGTATCATGAAATTTAAAGTATGTTATAAAATAAACACTTATACATTATAAGATTCAAGTATTAAAAAAAAGATTACAAATAGGGTTTGTGTTGTAAGACAAACTCAGATTCGGAATACGGCCCACATCCAATCTATCAATGGAATATTCAAGCCATAGTCGTTTGTTCATCTTTTTAAGTAATAAAATGTAAAAAAAAACATTGGGCCTAATTTTTCAAGTAAAAGCAAACAAAACAACACATCGTTTTTTATTAGACGAATTAAATTCTCTGAAATAAGTAGAGTAGCGTTAACTGATCACCTAAGAACAGCATGAAAACCCCAAGGACACTGTCGTTGGTACCTGTTTTAGACATTTATTAAATTGTTTTTGCACATTTTATAATAATATTAAATTAAAATTAGTAACAGACTTAACAACCCATAAACAGGTTTTCTTTGTTATATTTTGAAACTAAAACGGTATAACGTTGTGCTGTGTCATTTAAACTCGAACTACCATCAAGATGCGTCTATGCATTTTGGACATATATCTAGAGATGTTATTATTGTTATCTTTTCCGATGTGTCTGCTTTTGCCAGGACATATTTTTTCTAATTTGGTTGTCACCCCCAAAATGGTCTCACTCAATGCGTAGCGCACACCTCGCACCTCCTAGTGACGCAACTGCTCCTTTCCCCGACTATTTCGATTAATATATTGAAGTAGACGAGCTACGAAAAAAAAAAGAGCCTGCACAACTAACCGGTTTAAAATTCGAATATTGTAGGAGGCCTACTAATCCTTATCATACATATATTAGACATAAATGGATAGCAGCATAAGGGACCACGTTTTTAAGAGAGAAAGTAGTGAATTAAAATGTTACGAAAATAAGGGAAGGCGCCAACCGACGCTCAAACAAGTGACTCTGGATTCGACACCACCGCCTAGCGATAACGTACCAAGCGAAATTAACCTCTAGACCATCAGAATGTCCAAAAATTCATTCTTCTGATCCAGAGTCATTTCGCTCGTATGTAAATTACCACCCAGTGGTCAAAGGTCACAAGCCCTAGCTAGCCCCTTCCCCAATTCGCAGCATCCATTCACTAACAACTTCAATAGAGCCGACTCAGACAGCCGTTAGATGTAGTCTAGATTTAGAACTAGAATAGATGTAGACTAGATCTATATGGAAATAGAATCTAGACTAGATATAGAATTAGAATCTAGACTAGATTTAGAGAATCTAGACTTGGTCTGAACTAAATCTACATTTATAACTAAATCTTGAATCCAGACTAGATCTACAATGTAGACTAGATCTAGAATATATATATATATATATATATATATATATATATATATATATATATATATATAGATAGATAGATATAGATATAGATATAGATATAGATATAGATACATAGATAGATACATAGATAGATAGATAGATAGATAGATAGATAGATAGATAGATAGATAGATAGCGAAATAAAATCTAGATCTAGACTAGCATTAGTATGACTTAAAATGTTCAATCTAGATCTACATCTGGCCCTATGTTTAGTCTAATTTAGATTGTTGTTAAGTGTATACTGAGGATATGTCAAAACTGCGCGCTTATAAAGTTGTTTTTTTTTAATTTACAACTAAAGTGAAGTTCGTATCAAAATTCTTTATGCCCAAAATTTCGATTCACCGTGCCCCCGCTGAGGGGAAGAAGAGGAAACCGTGCCTCATATTCTGTTTGACTGCCCCAGACTTGCTGATCTCCGCCTCGACAGGTCTAGGAAACCAAAAATTCGTGACCTGTATGGTGACGTGTACGCAGTACGCAAGACAGCAGGCTATATATATATATATATATAAATGAATAAAACAGTATGTATTTAACTATGTAGGCCTATGTCTTCGATAGAAATTAAAACGAGTTTACCAATCTTGATGAAACTTAGGATAAACGCTCCTTGGATCCTAGCGGTTAACCTAAACTATGTTAAGTAGCCCTACCTTAAAGTGAAGATCCTAAAAATAGTATAAAAAAATGCCCAACTCTATGGACACAATATTGGATCTAGACCGAATTGTTCGCTTGACATCGATAGCTCCATTCATAATATCGCCCGCAGCTTACATGAGCAGCACGGAGATACAAATCAAAAGGCCAAAAACAAAACAAAAAATATTAAAGACGTATTATTGAACATGTTAGCCCTTATTTAACTACCTTATACATAGTCTATCCATTTGATTATTTAACAAAATTTACCTTCAATGGGACATTTAAAAACATCACTGTAGTTGTTAAATCTTTTTTTTTTACTGTGTTTAGAAAAAAAAAAAAACGTTCAAATTACTATTAGAGGCCCACTTAGGTATATTTTTTTTAAATTTATGTATTACACTATTAAGGTATATTTCAAGTAGATCTACGTGTATAATCGCTGGGCAGAAAATTACAGTATGATAAATGGCACGTATCGGAGGAATCGCTGGCAAGTGTCCCTCAGAAAACAATGAGAGAGGAGCTCGACGGCCCACCGACATCTGAGGAAATTGAGACAGCAATATCTAAACTAAAAAAATACAGAGCCTCTGGCTCTAATGGAATTTCTTCTAAATTATTTAAAATGGGTAGTGTCGCTCTAACCAATAGGCAAACAGACTTGTTCTCTCTATGCTGGGAAAAGTGCGTGGTCCCACCTGATCTACGAAATTCGTAATCATATCCCTATACAAAAAGGGTGACAAGTCTAGCTGCTCCAAATATCGAGGCATTACACTTCTGTCAAAAGCAGGAAACATCTTTGCTCGAGTGTTGCTCGACTGACTAACCCATTCTTTAGTGGACTAGGACTTATCTAAATCCAATGTGGTTTCAGAGCCGGTAGAGGTACATCTGACATGATATTTGTTCTGCGACAATTACAAGAAAAATGCAAAGAGCAGAGCTTATACCTATACGCTTCCGTTGTGGACCTCATCAAGGCTTTCGACACGGTAAGTCGCGATGGTTTGTGGAGGATTTTGGCCAGGCTGGGATGTCCATCTACGTTTCTATCCATTCTCAAGCAGTTTCACATGGGACAAAGAGGCCAGATCAGACACAACGGTGCCCTTTCTGATAACTTTCAAATAGAAAATGGCGTGAAGCAGGGCTGTGTACTTGCTCCTACTCTATTCGCTATCTGCTTTGGCGTAATGCTGGGTCAAATGAGGCATCGATTTCACAAAGGCATCTATATCCGGTTTCGTTCTTACGGCAATTTGTTTAATTTTTCACGTCTACTTTTCCATACAAAAACAAAAGAGATGGTCATAACGCTGCTTCTATAAGCCGATGATTGCTACCTGCTAGCTGACAGTGAACATGACCTCCAGAGCGCGGTAAACGAATTTACATACACTGCCGCCTTTTCGATCTATCTATAAACCTCTGGAAAACAGAATTTATGTTCCAGAAAATAACCAATAAAACATACTCAGTCCCAAGGATCACCGTAAATGGACAGCCCCTTTATGTGGTAGACCATTTCACATATCTTGGTAGTACAGTGTCAAATGACGCCTCACTTTTAAGGGAAGTTGATAGCAGTCTGGCCAGGGCCAGTAGCGCTGTCACAGCCTGGTTATCGTTACAGGTCTGGACGGTCTTGAGCTGGTCTGCCTTTGTGTGCTTTAACTAAATACATTCTCACACGCACTATATTTGCAGATGCATGAGAACATTGACATACTGAATGCTACGACCACAACATGTAGAATTATTAATAGACTCTAGGTCAGAAGACATGGATTTTTTTCACAAAAAATATAATTCATAAAAGATATTGGCAGGTCCAGCCATCAAGAAATATACACAAAACATTGTACATTAGAATCCAATAGAATTTTTTAGATATCACACATGCTCTGAAAATCAACCTTAATATCTATAAATTACTACACTGGACAAGATATCCATAATATTCCTCTCTTTACAAGATATGTCCACCTCGTGATCAGTACCCGACCAGGAAAAATCTCGTGCTAACTGCAAGGAATAGTTCAGTGACTACTAGTCACCAGATATTACAGGGGTTCTAAAACTGATATATGACAAGCGCTTTTGGACGCCTTCAGGCGAGATGTTGTAGGAATAAATTGCTCCGCCTGCCTACAAAAATCAGTGTCTACCAGGCGGTGGCTCTCAGTCCTTTTGTATGGCTCTGAGACATGGACACTATACAGGAAAAATCTAGGACGTCTTGAGCGCTTTCACCAAAGATGCTTGTGCTCCATCATGGATTTACGGTGGCAAGACCGCACTACAAACAGCGATGTCCTTGCGAATTACGGTATGGACAGTATAGAGTGACTTCTTTAGGTCCAACAGTTACACTGGGCAGGGCATGTATCCCGTATGGAAGACGAACGTATGCCAAAGGCAGTACTTTTTGGTGAGCTAACAGGTGGTCGACGTAACAGAGGCGCCACCCGAAAACGTTTCAAAGACCTGCTTAGGCGTCAACTTTCCTTGGTTGAAATAGAAGGTTGCATGCGGCCCCAGAACGAGACAGCTGGAGGTCTCTCACAAAGGCCGCGGGATACACATTTGAGACCATAAGAAAATCTGCTGCCGAGGACAGACGCAGACGATGAAAATAAAATCTAAATCGACCACTTGCAGACAATGCTTATGTTTGCCTTGGATGTGGCAAAATCCGTAGGTCACAGCTGGGGCAGCCACTAGAAACTTTGCATTTCTCGCTTATTTTCGGACTCGAAGACTAGCCTTATTATTACGTGTATAATCTATTATGTTCATTAATTATATTTAAAAGTAAATAAGCACACACTCCACCTTGCCCACGTATTTTCTAGATCTAGTACGGTAAAAAAAAAATCAAAAGACAGTAAGTATAACAAATAAAATAAAAAAAGATTATGTACAATCTTGAAGAAACTTGCCATAAGAATTAGAAAAAAAATAATTCAAAACCCGAAAAAAAAAAACCAGGTAAAATAGCTAGTTGTAAATAATAATGTATATTTTCAGGTAATCTGGGTATATTTTAAACTTGAATATAGATTTAGGCATTTTTTGTTATCGAATATTGATCTACAGTGTTTACAATCAATCTAGATTCCTATTCTACACTGTCATAATATATAATAATCAAGTGATAATAGATGTAGAGTAGAAAAACTTATAGACAATCACTATATGTCACTAAAAATATATATAGTATTCTCAAGATATAGCGCTAGATCTAGTATTATTACACATTTTATTTGTCTGTAAACACTGTAGATTTATTTCCGTTAAGGAAAATGCCTAGATCTATTTTCTAGTTTTAAATATACCCAGAAGAATAATACTTTATTAACATGGTTTTAAGTAGCATCATATATTAGATCAATTCTACGCTCATAAATATTGTCTGCAAAAAAAAAAGCATATTAGATCTGATTGGCTATCAGTATATTAATTAGGTAGACTTACATGTTGATTTGATTTGATTATTTTAAAATATTGTCTAGAATTAAATATCCGTTTCTGATATCGTAAAAATATAGATAGTTGAGTTTTACTTTTATAAACATTGCTAAAAATATAAAAGCATCAAAATATACGTATGCAAATGAATCTACTTTTAATAGACCAAATAGGCTTACACTTTTTTTTTCAAAATCTAGATTTTAAAAAATCTCTTAAAACTATATATAAATCTAGATTTTAGATCTATAAAAATTTACTTTTTTATAACAGGGTCCTTTCTATCGATCACAAGTTTATTAACTTCGTTTACATTAGGCCTATATTTTGTATTAATTACTGTTGACTGTTCTTATGCAAATATGAATTAAACTAATGAGAGATAGGAATAACATTCTCTATAGATTCCTTTTTTTTAAAATATAGTCACGCGTACACAAAATCAAAAGTAGCGCATACAAAATTACCCAGATCTAGTAGAAAATACCTAACATCAACTTTATTAAACGAACTGCAACTTCAAAACAGAAACATCTATTTAGAGGGAATTTGACGCGTAGGGTGATAAAAAATAAAATCATTTGTGATAATCTCTTACTCTAATAAATTATATCTATAAAAACAGCTTGTCTGTAAATGGGTACAGTTTTTATCGATTTGTTTATAAAAAGATTAAAAAAAAAATATTCAAATCAAAACGGGTAAATCGCGCGCGATGGCAGGCATTGCAGGATGCCCCAAAACATGCGAAAAGAACCTGTTTTCTATATGATTTTGTAAAATAAAACCTCGAAGTCGTTGTTCCTTTAGTATAAATACATGGTCTACGCAATTTAAGTGTAAACAATTTATAAAGCCTTTGAAACACTAAAATAATCATACATTGACATAGTTTCATAATAGATCAATCTACAATAAGACGATGCGCAAATATTTAATTAGGCAATGAACTTAAAACTTTTTCTTGTTTGCAAAGAAATGTCTTATTGTACATTTGTGAGCCTCGTGTCAAGTTTTTTTTCATTCATAAAACATTCTAGCCAAAATTAACTTTTCGATGAGACATTCAAACCGATAGAAAGGTCGGCCTCAAATTTCCCGATGTGGTCAATGAGATGAAAATAATTTTTAAAAAATCGGTTTAAAGAAAATCGTTAGAGCCGTTTTCAAAATAAAATTTATATATATACAAGAATTGCTCGCTTAAGAGTATAGGATTTCTTTAATTAAACCCTAAAGCGTTATTTGATTGTTTATAATTACATCAATATGTGAATTCCATGACAGTTTTTCATTTATTATAACACCTAGGTATTTTGCGTTTTTAGTCTGTGTTACTGGTTTACCATGAATAAGATAAATAGAATTAATTTGTTTTAGTTTTTTTGGTACTCTTGATAACTTACATTTTCTGGGTGAAAAAACATGCTCCACTTTGATTCCCATGTATGTAATTAATCTAATTCTAATACTAATCTAATACTTAAAAGAAAAATTATGTCCAATGACTTTTTTTTAAAATGGCGACAATAAGTAATTCCTGATTTTAAAATAACAAAGTAAATTACTAGAAACGACTATTGAAAATCACTTTTGAGACTTACATTACATTGATATTAATTTCTTCCTAAAACAAAACGGAAGTTTTCTATTTATCGCTAAAGATTTTCCGGATTTTGTTTTTAAAAATAAATTGTCCTAAGATACTTGACTGTCGCCAAAATTGTTCCGATTTTTATATGAAAATCTAGTAACGCGATATGAATGTTTAAAATTCCTCTACTAATTAATAAAACAAATAATCTTCTTTTCATTTACAAAAATGGTTGTTCCGAATTTTTTATGAAATATATTTTAACTCTATTTATTTAAAATCGCACTTTTCTCTTACACTACATTTAACTTTCTATATAAGACGTTACAAAATCTAATTAATTAAATGTACGTTAATTAGTTAAAGTGTTATATCTTATCCATATATATCTTTTTCTCACACCTTATATAATTGTGTAGTATTGTTTTCACTACATATACTTTGAAAAAGAAAAAAAAAAAATTCTAAAAAAAATATGAAACCCTTTTTTATAGACATTATCTATTTGATCATATGTTTGATTTTTCAATTTTTTTTTTATTTTTTTTTAATAAATGTAAAAGAGTGTGACGAAACACATTTCGGACTTAATTGCACACAAAATTGTTCATCACAATGTTCTGTTTGTCACTCTAAAACTGGACATTGCGAGGAATGTATACCAGGCTATGGAGGTTACTTTTGCGACACACGTAAGTATAAAAAATCATTCATTTAAAAGAAATTTTTACACAAAAATTAATTGATAAAGAACAACTTTTTCGAAAAAAAAAATTGAAGTATTTGTTCGATCACGGTTATTCAAAATGGGATATTAATTCAATATTCACAGCTATAGGACCTTCGCTACTAATATTAATATTAAATACACAGTGAAGAATATACCTTAAAAAAACAACACATATCGCTGCTTATTAAAACAACAATGTAAACAAACAAATAATTTCCTGTCATTAATTCGGTAAGTAAAACTAGATCAAGGCAAGTAAAAAAAAAGTATGCACAAATATCACATTATATGAATCAATTTATTTATACAAAAGAATTTTGTTGCCGATGCGTTTTTATTTCGACGCCTTCATTGTAAATATATATATATATATATATATATATATATATATATATATATATATATATATATATATATATATATATATATATATATATATATATATATATATATATATATATATTAATATATATTTCAACGTGTTAATTTTACATCCAAGTCAATGTGGAGGCCAATATTCGTTACGTCTCTATCTAGTATCTCTTTCTATTCATGTTTGCATTTATTTATTTATTTGAAGAACCGAGAACTGCAAAGTCGTCAGCGAAATCCTAGTCCGTCATTCGATTCTGTAGACGCCATTAAATACCGAAGTTTGATTCATCGCATTTCTTATTTGGTGACTAGGAAGAAGAAGACTGGAGACAAGATGCATCCATAACACCTGTCTTGATGCTAAAGAACTCAGTTGTTGCTTTTTCTGTTTTAATGCAGCTACTATTATTGATATACACATGTCGTAGGATATGAACGAAATTTTTTAGGTTCTCTAACTATTTTCATAATTGATTTTCGAAAGACTTTACCAAACACTATATTACAAACTAAGAAACTGATCATTAACCTTTGTTGATATTTGAGACTTTTATCTATGATATTTTATCTCTAAGCCTCTCTGCTGACGCCATGCTTAGCACTGCAAAGGCCATGGTAACCTCTTCTGTCGTGATTGAAACAGTATTAACCTTGAGATCCTTGTCTTTATATATGAAAGTTGGGTCTGGTGAACTTTTTCTTCTGCCGGTCCCAAGTCCGGGTTAGAAAAAAGACGATTAGGCGTAGAGTTGGCAAACCAACCCTGTAAAACATTAATTGTTACAGAAATAGCATATTTTAAACAGGAAGATATTTTTGCTAGCGGCAAATGTGGCCGACTCCAATGAAATTGTAGGACCAAATCCGACATGACTTCCTGTGTCCGATACATGACTATTATTTGGCTGCTGAAGAAATTGATTCTAATTGATATTGTAATTACTTAAGGTAGGCAAATCCAATACTCAAGGATGTTTATTCACAAGACATCACAAATACAACATCTATCTTTAGCACAGTCTTTTCACTTCGGCTCTTGACTTAGACTGAAATTGACATCCTTCTCCCTTTGGTTTCTAGAAGTGCGCAACTTCTGCATTAGCCTGGAGGGCGATTCCCATGGCATAGTTATAGCATTGCTCCCTGTCGTGCGCGCGTGAAGTTTTCTTTGTATTGTTATAAGCCTGGTGGTGGCACAAAGAGGGGTAGTGGTGTGTGTGTAGTCAGCCGACACAAATCGCCCCAGGCCCGCGCTAGACGAGCGGTCAACCGTGACGAGTTACAACTGTCAGCCGAGTCGAGTGTCAACAGGACGGTTCGGGAAGGATCGACGTCGTGAACAAAGCTCAATAGCGTCACGAGAGTTGTAGTCATCTGACCACCTAGAAACGTCGAGCGGCGTTCTGTCCGGTTCGAGAAGGCCAGTAGGGACCCTATATAAGAGCAGAGGTGTCGCAGTCAAGTCAGTCGAGAAAAGGGTCTCAATACAGCAAGGTTCAGAGCCCGGTTCACTACAGTCCGGTCGATTACAACACAGTTCAGCGGTGTGGTTCTGTACGGAGCATTACGACGGTTCAGTGCGGAGTACTGTCAAGTACAGTTGAGACGACTGGCGTCTTGATCTTGGTCTGCGATCGAGTCCGACACAACGAGCCTAGTGTGTGAAGTCAGTCCTGAACTGTTGAACCCAGTGCAAGCCCGGAACGAGACGGAGAGGCCAGTGCAAGAGTTGATACGGCGGAACGGTGTTATCGGAGAGATATTTGTACAGTGTACGTGTTGCCAATTGTACAGTATTGGCTGTTATTTATTGACATTAAAGTGTTACGTTATTTTTGGAGCCCTGAGTTGTCAAGTTCTTTAAGTTGGTGGTGTATGGTGCAGTTTGCAGAGAGCCTGCATAGTGAGATTCGTAACAGTATTTAATATTGGTGTTTCAGCGTATAGGAAGTAGTTTCTTTAGGTGCGTTTTGTTGTCTAGAATATTGTGTATGTGTGTGTTTACGTCATCCTTAGTTCCCGCAAGAGAGAAAGAGAGAGCTTCTAATGTTGACTGGTTAGCTAGTTTTCTGTTTACCTGTTGTAACGGATGCTAGGATGTGGGCTATGTGAAATTGTGTCGCCTTCCGCCCTTGGAGTTGTATATTAACTATCGTTGTTGTGGTGTAGGGAGTTGATGGTCTGTAGGGCGCCGAGATGGAGTGTAAGCGTGAAAGATGTGTTTTTTTAATTTATTGATCTGATATTGGACTAATTATTAATTAAAGGCTAACATCAATGATATTGATGTATATGTAAATATTGTAATAACTGAATGGAGGCAACTCAACGAGACATAGACGTTTATTTACACGGAGACATGACAAACACAATGGGCATCTGGCTTGAAAACAACATCTCCAAATTGGCTCTCGTTGGGCCGAAATCGTTCTCCTCTTCCTAATGTTGACATTCTTCTCAGTCTAGTTTATCACAGTGCGCACCTTCTAGCTTAGATGTCGGTGCGCATGGTAGAGTTATAAAAATATGTTATTAACTTACAATTAAGTATTATTAAATATTGTTCCAATTGTCAACTGTTGCTATGTACTAAATGTTCAGTTGAATAACTTTTATCCAATGTTCGTAGTTTATATGCTATTATTAATGAAACTAATCTAACTAATAAAATTAAATATGTTTTTATTGTTCATTTATATATAAATGTATAAAAGGTACAAGGCATTGGTCTTGAAATATTCACCATTAAGAAAATGTATTTAAATATTAGTAAATCTTTTTTCTGAATATACAGACATATATTTCGTCACTAAAACGCATTTTAAATCCAAAATAAACGTAATCGGTAGGCCTATATGATTAGTAGCTCATTAAAAAAAAATTTCCTATAAATATTTTCATAATTTGTAGGATGCACCAAAGTCTTTCCAAATCTATTTGATAGTTCGAAAATGTAACGATATTTTGTCGTGATGCTGATTACATAACACATTCTTTACATGTGGTCGACGCAATAGTATGACCTATACATATTCTTCATTATAGAGCATATAGGTCTAAAAGAGTATATGTCACTTTGTCCTCAAATGTATCTGAGTGTTCTGTAGACGTTGTAGCTGGCTGTGCTCCTAGGTGGATGTCTTGAAGCTTGAGGTGGCGCTCTATCACTTTGGTCTGTTGTGGGTCCAATAGAGCGGGTGGCCAGCCACCACGGTCACGAAGAGAGCTGCATACAAAGCGGATGTACCGTTAACAGTGTTGTCGATAAGATCTGTTCAGTATGTTGCGATGTTTTTCGTGTATCCTTTCGATGCCCTCAACTGAGAAAAGGGCTGGGTAGGTTTTTCTGTACTTGCCCATGTGTTATCGATAATGAAAGTCAGACACCAGGCGCCAAAGACCAACGCTCGCACTAGGACAATTTATTTTTTTCCAGCGTCAAGGGAAGATAAGTGAAGATTTTCGGCAACATTGTCACCAATGTGGTAAACTCTGTCTAGCAAGAAAGGGTCTGGTTTGGAAGTAAAATGGGGCATAGAAAGGGAAAATAATTGGAATGAAATAAATAACTAAACATGAATGATGGGATAACATTGAGTGTTACTGTCAGCAAGGTTTTGATTGTGACATTGTAGTTAACTGTTTACAGATGATAATCTCCAATATTAGAATTTTAAATTCAACATTCACAGCCATTGTCAATACACAAATACGACTAAGAGATGGACAAAACAGATTCGAGGGAACAGTGGAAGTGTTTTATAACAACGATTGGGGATATGTCTGCGATGATAATTGGTCCCAAAATGCTGCCGAAGTGGTCTGTCACATGTTGGGTTATCAAAGGTAATATAATTGTTTTAATGTCAATAAAAATAGCTCAATCTCGCTAAACAATATAGAGACCATATAACATCTGGTCGGCCTGATTACAAGACGTGACTTGCTGTAACACTTTTAATGTTTATCACACTTTTACAATTTAATTTCTTATTGCAAGTCACACATTCTGTATGTGCAAAAACTGGGTGGGCACAGTTTTTGAAATCGGCATTAGAAATATGACAGCTAATGTATATCGTTGGGAAAATAATTACTATTTCGTTCCCCACATTGGAAAATCTATTGTTTAACCAATTAAATATTTCAAACTAAAAATTTAAATATGGCTAGAAGACTAAAATATAATTATCCAGAACTTACCTTACGTTCTAGAATATTTCCACATGTATGCACCTATTCATTAATGTCAGGAACATTTTGCGCACCGTCTTCCAATTCTAGATCTAAAGGCCTATCAAAGGATTATTATAAAGACTAGTAGATTTATACATTGAGCGATATTCGCGCTAATGAATGTATATAGTACACTAACGGATCCAGAACTTCTGAGGGGGGGAGAGATTTTTTTCCAAACCATAATCCAAAAGCCCAGTTATTTATATATATATATATATATATATATATATATATATATATATATATATATATATATATATATATATATATATATATTTATATATATATATGTATATATATATATATATATATACATTTGTATATATATATATTGTTACGATCTCTCCTAGTGCTAAACAAACATACAACAACACATCAAGAACCTGACAACAAGAGCTCTGGTTAATCTGGTACTTTAATAATGAGTGAATAAGTAGATAGCAGCCAATACTAGACTATTGGCAGCACATCAACAGCTAAAATGTTACATTGTACATCACCGTACAAAACAAAGCCACCTATTTCGCATTTAGTAAGTGTCGCTTTCATCTTCTCCTCCAGTTGACCTTCACCTGGTTGCATTGACGTTGTCGCATCGCCATCCAGGTGGAACTCAGCAAACGTCGCCATCTTCTCTTCCAGTCAACCTTCATTTTGTTTCAGGGACGTCGTGGTTGCATCGACATGCATTTTGGACTCAGCAAAGTCTCCTTCTGTCATTCACTACTGAGGGCAGCCATTTAACACATGGGGAGGGATATGATGTCAGGACCGAAGTCACCAAGATCGTTGGCCCAACAGGTTGTTTCGTAGGGCTTTCAAGAGAAGAGCTTTGGGAATGGGTTTCACAGGTTCACAGGAGGAAAAATAGTGGTCTACGACGTCTTTAGCCTTGTCCGGAGGACATACTAGAGGGGGAAGTTGGCAATATTCCACTTGCGAAGGTCCCTCATCTTCTGCATAAGGCTCTAGTTGACTTCTTTCTAACTGGTGTTATCAGCAGAACAAACGTCTGTTGGGTGCAGACCTTGCCGATGGGTTTCCTGGAGATTGCGTTCTCCCTGCAAAACTCGACACGTAAAGTTCTTGCCTAACATCTTGGTGCAGCCATCAAGATTTAAGTTCCTCTCATCAGCACTGGCAGATTGACAGATGTCTTTAATGTCCCCAGCTATAGGCTTGGGGTAAGACACAATGTTGTTTTGTTCTATCTGGCTTATGGAGGCACTCACATCAGGTACATCTACAGCAAAAGCATTGGTTGAACTACTGGTTTCTTCTCTTGTTTTTTTATCTGTCTCTTTCTGCGAGTCACCGTTGATCACTTTCCGAAAGCCATCAAACATCTGTTCTTGAAAGGTGATCAAGAGCTCTACCACATTGGGTTTGAGTTCAAAGAGGTGCGTGTTCGGATCTTTCTCTTAGTCCACTAGGGCTGGCCGGAGACGTTCTTTAAGAGTTTCGTTGTTCCTCTCGAAGTACTTCAGTCCTCACCATTTCAGCTCTTGTTTCAGTTCTTTCAGATTCAGTTCATCTAGCAGTTTTACAGAAGCCATAGGAAATCACACTTCTGACATCAGTGTTACGACCTCTCCTACTCAGGCGTTCTGTAAACACTGCTAAACACAACACAGCACATCTAAATCATTAAGAACTTAACAACAAGAGCTCTGGGTTATCTGGTACTTTAATAATGAGTAAATAAGTAGATAACAGCCAATACTAGACTATGGCAGCACATCAACAACTAAAATGTTACATTGTACATAACAGTACACAACTCTACTGTCTCTATCTCTTCCTGCACTCGTACATATTACATAACACTTGAGGACTCAACCAGGACCGACATCATGGCCGACTAAATGTCCAGGTCTCCAGTCTTGAACTGTCGCTTTCTTATACACTGTGTCTCTGGTTCATGCAGGCTTTCGATCACATGACCATAACGCGGGTCATACCTGTACTGTACCTTGTCCATCGACAGCCATTGTCCTGAGTGATGAAGCTACAGTTAACCCTCTTGCACCACCAATTGGCTTATACAATATATATGATGGTCTTAAAAATAACATGGAAAGAGAGAGTGTGTAATACTGAGATCCTTGCAAGAATGTGCCTTCCCAGCATCTTTACGGTCCTTATTCAACGCCGCCTTCGCTGGCTTGGACATGTTCACCGGATGGAGGACAATCGCATTCCTAAAATCATTTTGTACGGGCAACTTGCGTCTGGCTAAAAAAAAACTGGTCGCCCCCACCTCTGTTACGTTGATGTGATAAAAAGGGATTTAAAATTAGTGCACATTGATACTGACCATTGGGAAGACATAGCCTTAGACAGCACTAGTTGGAGAGAAACGGTGACCAAGAAAGGTATGGACAGCGAAAAAACATGAGTCTCGATTCATTAAAAAAAGTGTTCGAGATGAACCATAGGAGGCCAATGATGATGATTATGATATATATATATATACATGCAAGAATTGCTAGCTTAATAGTATAGGATATAACCTTTCTCATTGATATATGTATATGTATAATTCTTTTTTTGGAAACTCCTCTAACGATTTTTTTTCAAATTTCAAGTTATATGTATATACATGAGAAAAAATTCTGAACTAATTTGCCAAAACGGGAAAACTCAAGGTTAATCGTTATATCGTTTGAAATGTTTCATTATCGAAAAAAATAATTTTTGCTTTTATGTTTTATTAATGAAAATTCTCAAAATGACGTCAAAGGTAAAAATCTTAACAATGTTTACTTCATAGACATACAGCAATACACTAAAACATTTATTTGCAAACATGAACAACATAAAATGAACCAATAGATCTAATTAACTCTTTCTCGCCTAATCGACAATACCATTGTTGATTTTAATCCATTTATATTATCTAAAAAAGACGTGCAATCTCCTTTAATTCTATACCAAATTTCACATTTTCTGATAAGAAACAAAAAAAAAGCTATTAAAATTCAATGATAAGAGGGTTGCAATATACAAATTAGCAAAATTAATCATTTACTCAAAACATAGAAATAATACGGAGAGAAAGAGTTAAACATTTGCGCACCTTCTTATTTGTAGGCTCTTTTATCTTAGTCAACTAAGTAAAAGTCACCTACATGGCTTTTGCTATTAAAGTTAATTTAAAAAACTCGTAAATTATTAAAAATACAAAATAAAAAGTTATAAATATTTATGAATTGCATTGTAGTAATTTAATAACTATATTAAAATGCAAATGTTATGCCTATAGCATTAACCGAGCTCTACGGTCCAATCTCTATGGTGTGGGAGGGGGTATCTGGAAGCAGGTTTCTTTGATGGCTTGTATTTAAGTCTGATGATTAAGTGGAGTGGAGCATTTTATTTGGCTACTCAGCACCAGCTGCGACCCACATAGTTTTCCACAAACAACGCAAACATAAACATTATATGTGCAGGTGGTCGATGTAAATTCTCTTTTTACGGTATACGTCTGTCCTTGGCAGTAGATTTACTTTTGTGTATTCCGCTGAATTTTGAAAAATTCCCATTGTGAAGCTGCCTGCAGTCAGATAATAATAATAATTATTATTGCTGCTATATAGCGCTACTTTCATGTTTATATAGCATGCTCAGAGCGATGTGGTCCAATCTCATTTGTGGACCAGTTGGAGAGAGGGGGTATCTGGGAGAAGGTTTTACGTTTTGCCTGAAGACGCTCAGTAAACACAACTCTGCTCGACTCGGGTGTCGAACCACGAGCCCCCTTAATCGGTAGCCAAGACAAGCCAAGTTCAAGCTTACTTAGGCTTTTGACCACGCTACCCTCTTTGATTTCAGTTAAAGCCCTTTGGTGCTTTAGCTGGTCTTTAACATGTTTATGTGGGACATCTCTTTTACGCCCACCACCTTTCAGGTCACAAAAATAACTGCCTTTTGCAAAACGTTCCTTCCCCCAAATAGCAAACGGGATCGTGCTTTCTCTAGCGTAACTGTCGGACCATAAGAATTCCCTCTATATTGTCCATACCAACGTGTTCTGTTGGGGGACTTAAAGAGACTTTCTTTTCTAATCGCTATGTACATTGACGTTTAGAGCTAAAATAACACAATAGCAAAATAATTAAATATATTTTCTCAATAATTTATTCAAACAAGTGGAGCTCTGTCACATGGTACTATATATAAAAAAGAAAAACAAAAAAGGTCATATTAGAAATGGAGCAGTGTTTCTCAAACTTTGGCAAAACCAAAAAGTCACATAAAGGCATTTCTGTCAGGGGGAGCGCTATAAGCGTTTGCTTGTTTTTTTTTTACTTCCAGAAACGCATTCTCTTAACATCCACAGCTCATTATTTATTATAATTAAAAAGACAGGTCAAATTTAGTAAAATAAAGTACGTGGGGGTAATGGTCGACGATACTGTTCTGTGAGTTACAATCGAGATACAAGTAGTGTAAGTATATCTTTATTACGCGTACTTATCGTAGTATTATCCTCATGTTTAGCGAGCCCTTTTGTGCTAGGCTATTTGGCTAGAATAAGACTCCAACAAAACGATGGTTAATCTCTTATTAGATATTCGACATTTTTGATGCGCTCAAAATGTAGACTTTGTAAGAACCCTTTAAACAATATTTTTATTTTTAAAAATTATTATGTAAATGTATAGGCCCTAACTACATTGCAAATACAACAGATGTAATTCTTGAATAGAGAAGATACTCCACAGATTTAGTTTAAGGCTTTGAGGGTCGACGCCGAAAAAAAAATGTCTTTAAAAAAATTAAAATAGGTTGTTAATTTTGTTCAGTACCTCTGTTTGTAACTTCGTTTTGTTAACGAACTATAATACAAAGCTCTAATTTTAAAAGAAATTCGTAAAATAGAGAAGAAATAAGGTAGACTAGTGGTCTTTAACCTTTTTTGGAATACCGCCATCTTTTGGTGTTTTTTTCTATAAAAAATCCGCCAGCGCCCAACTCTAAGAAAAACACTTACAAATAATCGTAAGAAGGCTAATATAAACAAAATTTCATTTATTAATTTTTATGCTGTTAATAACACTTATCCCGCATGGAAGACGTCTGCACGCCAAAGTCGAACTTCTTTAGGAAGCTTAGAGTTGCAGAGGTGCCCCCAGCCCGCAGTAAGTGCATTAAGATCCTTTCAGGCGCCATACTAGCATAGGCGAAAGTACCTGACCAAAAAGCTGTTACAGACGAGAGACAGTGTGTTAGAAAGGACAGTAGAATCCACATATGTGCTGTTGAGTTGTGTTTAGTAGTGTTTACAGAAGGCCTGGATAAGAAGAACGTAACAATATAAACATTATTATTGCTGAATTTACTACAAAATGAAATTGAGCTAATGGGAACCCTGTGCCTCCTGCAGTTTGACTATATTAGAAATTTCAAGCTTAAATTAGGTTGAAAACCTCTCTCTCAAGATTATTCTAAAGCATACTACAGTTACCAAATTATATGAGCGTAGCTATGAGGGTTTACAATTTGTAAAAAAAAAAAAAAATTAAAACTTTTTTAGTTTTGTTTATATATATATTTGGCGGGGAGGGGTGGAAATCTACCCAACCCTACCCTTTTCCCAAAAAAATAAATCCTGGCTACGCCCATGCTTTGAAACATAGAAGTCTTTCTTTCGTAAAAGAAACATGATGCGTTCTTTACATTAAAACTTTGTTCTAGATAGCGCGGATATATAATAAGTGAAGGCTTTGGATCTAAAAGTACACTACCAAAGAAATAATTACAATATAATTTTGACTTTGATAGATCTGGCGCTAAAGCGGTGAGTGACAATGAATTTGAGTCGAACCACGCTTACGACTATGTACTCGATGATGTGTCCTGTCAGGCAAATGTGTCGACCTTAGACGCTTGTTATCATTCCAAATGGGGAGAACATGATTGTGAGCCCGGTCAGGAGGCGGGAGTCATATGTGCAAACGGTATGTTTTTTTAAATAGGAACTATACTTTTACAATTTCAAAATTTACTAATTTATTACAGTTGATTATGTATATATATCCCAGGACTAAATTTCTTATTTCACTCTAACATGAAACAACTTCTCTTTGCAAAGATAGTTTTATAATTAAACACATGAACATACTAATTATAGTCCATTCATTTCATATTTTAATCAAATTAACATTCAAATTTGTTTTTCTAAAGCATTTTTCATATACTCGTTCGCTAAGCTGCGAAACCATTTAAGATATATTCATTGCTGAATCGCGTACTAAAAAAGCTCACGCATAAGCAGAAGGAAACCTTCTCGCAAAGCAGAATGAGCTCTTCAAGCCAGTATTTAACTCTAGATTAGTCTAGATTTATCTTATCTTATATAATAGTGAAGTTACTTCAAAGAAGAAGATAATTACGTCCTACGCGTCATGCATTTAGTCATACATATTAACAAATGACTTAAACACATGAACATACAAAATTAAGTTTTTTCATTTCATATTTTAATCAAATATTTGTAGGCATACTAGCAAATGTTTTTATTTGAATAAATGGAGTTACGTCGATTAGCTATTGTGATAGCTTCATTCATACTATTGTTACATTCACGCATTAGCTTTACTTATAACATTATTATTTCGTTTAATAGATTACAAAATGGCGGTATGCTTTTTGTCTGACATTAGTTTGTAGTGACCAGCTACAGAACCTTCAGTAAATTAAAAAAAGAATGCAATATCATATTGTTAAAACACGACTGGAGGCGCTATAGGGTTAACTGTAGGTTTAGCTGACACAAGTGAACTTATGCAAATCACTCAGGTCAATGGACAAGGGACAGTATTGCTTTTACACACAAATATGACCCGTGATCATGGGATAGAAAGCTTGCTCGGACCAGAGACACAGTGTGTAAGAAAGAGACAGTTCAAGATAGGACAGAGAGGAGACCGGGAATTTAGTCGCCTATTATGTTTGTCTAAGTGGTTTATGATATTGATACATATTATGTGTTCTAGTATTTTACATGTGATGTAGAAGATATCATTGATATTCCTTTTCTGGCCTTCTTTTAAACACTGATAAACACAACACCATACATCAACACATCAAGAACTTGACAACAAGGCTCCAAATAATCTGGTACTTTAATAATGAGTGAATAAGTAGATAACAGCCAATACTAGACAATTGGCGTCAAACACATCAACAACTAAAAATGTCACTCTGTACATCAACAACTTAAACTCTACTGTCTCTGTTTCTCGACTTGTACTACGCTTTTCTACACACTGTGTCACTCGTACACGCAGGCTTTCGATCACATGACCATAACATTGGTCATATTTGCGTGTAATCATGTAATCGTAGTACTGTCCCTTGTCCATGGCCCCGCTGACCTGAGTGATTCTCGTGTGTGTCAACTGAGCCTATAGTTAACCCTTTTGCGCCGCCAATAGGGTCATAACACTGCCCCCTTCTTAGATCTGTTCGTCCCGAACAGATTCTATTTCACCACGGTACTGATGGAGTCGATCAACGTGGACAACCTTCAGTTTGGACCGTGGACTTTTCTGTATCCGGTAGACCACGTCGTTTATTCTTTTTACGACACGGTATGGACCTTCCCAGTCTCTTTGGAGTTTCGGGGATCTGCCTTTTCGTCTCTGTGGGTTATAGAGCCACACTAAATCATTCTCATGGAACCCCGACGTATTGGCCCGTCTGTCATACCTTGTTTTCATCAGGTCACTGTTGGTCTTGATGTTTCTGCGGGCCAATACATGAGCATTCTCCAACCGTCTTCGGAGATTGGTGACATATTCAGTTGAAGACACTGGCGTATCTCTCGGAATCCCTAATAACAGGTCACATGGTAGACAAAGCTCACGACCAAATAACATCTTCGCTGGGGCATATCCTGTGGTGCTATGAACGGATCCTCTGTATGACATGAGGAACATGGGGATATGGGTGTCCCAGTCGTCTTGTCGGTCATCAGTAACCTTAGACAGATGTTGTTCTAGGGTTCTGTTGAATCGCTCTACCATCCCATCAGATTGCGGATGGAGAGCTGTCGTGTGAGTCTTTTCGACGCCAAGTGTCTTGCACATCTCCTGGAAAACTTTGGACTCGAAGTTCCTTCCCTGGTCAGAGTGCAACTCGTTAGGTACACCAAAGCGACTGATCCAGTTATCCACGAGTGTTTCGGCCACTGTGATAGCTTCTTGATTTGGTATGGCATAAGCTTCTGGCCATTTGCTGAAATAGTCAATGACTACCAAGATGTATTTGTTCCCTTTCTTGGTTTCAGGAAATGGGCCTGCTACATCTATTGCGATCCTCTCGAAGGGAACCCCAACATTATACTGTTGCAAAAGACCCCTAGTTTTGCGTTGAGGGCCTTTTGCTGCCGCACATATGTCGCACCTTCGACACCATTCCTCTACATCCTCTCTATATCTGAACCAATAGAACCGCTGACGAACCTTTTCCAGAGTCTTATTGACACCAAGATGAGATCCGCTAGCGCCGTTATGCATCTCTTTCAGTACTTCAGCAACTCTCACCTTCGGTAACATCAGCTGAAGGCGTTTGGATGTTCCCTCAGCAGATTCCCAAAACTCTTTTGATGACACCATTGACCAACGTCAGCGAGTCCCACTGAGCCCAGTACGCCTTGGTGGCTACCCCCTTATCAGAGATGTCTTTCCAATCTGGCCGTTGTCCATCTTCTTTCCATAGAAGAATGGGAGCCAGATCTTCATCTTGCATTTGATCCTCTCGAATCCTTTTATCACACCAGGGTCCGGAAACATCTATTCCGAGCCGATGACAATTGATAGCTACCTCCTGTTCTTCAGCCTTCTTGCAGTGCTTACATTCTGATTTGCAGGGTCGTCGAGACAGTGTATCAGCATTTTGGTGAATTTGCCCTTTTCGGTGCTTAGTTTCAAATTCATAGGTTTGAAGACGTTCGATCCACCTTGCTACCTGACCTTCAGGGCTCTTAAATGAAAGCAACCATTGCAGGGCTGCGTGATCTGTCCTTAAGATAAATTTCTGCCCGTATAGGTGGAAATGTTTTATTGCATCTACAGCAGCCAGCAATTCACGTCTCGTCACACAGTAGTTCCTTTCAGCTCTCGATAGGCTTCGACTGAAGTATGCGATGACTCGTTCAGCTTCATCCACCTTTTGGGACAAGACTGCGCCTATTCCAATGTTGCTAGCATCTGTGTCGAGTATGAATGTCTTCCCTGGAATGGGGTAGGCCAATACTGGTGATGAGGATAGTGTGTTTTTCAGCCTCTCGAAAGCTTCTTGACATTCAGATGTCCAAATAAATGGCCTCCTTTGTTCTGTCAGTTGATGAAGGACCTTACAGATGTTGGAGAAATTCGGCACGAAACGTCGGTAGTATGTACAGAGTCCCAAGAAACTTTTCAGCTCATGGATATTAATTGGCGTAGGCCATCGTTTCACTGCCTCAACTTTGTCAGGGTCAGCTCCGTCATTTGACACAATGTGACCAAGGTACTTAACGTTTTTCCTGAATAAGGAACACTTCTTTGGGCTGAGTCTCATTCCCGCACTTCTTATCCGTTGAAATACTTCCTTCAGATTTGCCAGGTGTTCTTCAAACGTTTTGCCAATGACAATAATGTCATCGAGGTAAACAAGGCATGTGGTCCAATGAAGTCCTCGTAAAACCCTCTCCATCAATCGTTCAAAGGTGGCTGGTGCGTTGCAGAGACCGAATGGCATTACAGTAAATTGCCAGAGGCCGTTGCCAGCAGAGAAGGCGGTTTTCTCTCTATCTTTGGGATGCATTTCAACTTGCCAATACCCACTCTTTAGGTCGAGAGTAGAAAATACCTGGGACCCTGCAAGCTTGTCCAAAGTATCGTCGATTCTAGGAAGTGGATAACTATCTTTATGTGTGACTTCATTCAGAGCTCTGTAATCTACACAAAATCGCATAGATCCATCCTTCTTTTTTACTAAGACAATAGGTGAACACCAAGGACTATTTGAGGGCTCAATGATTCCTTGCTGCGTCATTCCCTCTATCATGTCCCTAGCTTCTTGTTGTTTTGCTAGCGGCAAGCGACGTGGTGGTTGTCGAATCGGTCTGGTGTTTCCAGTGTCTATTCGATGTTGTACCATGTTTGTCCGTCCGCAGTCTGTTTCATCAGATGGCAGAATATCTGCGAATTCCATGATCAACTGTTTTGCTTTGCTGTACTGCTCATCCGATAAATTCACTTTCATTTCTGTCAGGAGCTTGGTGATTTGTGGATTGAAAGGTTTGCTGGAATTAACGATCGTGATATCATTATTACAGTTTCTGATCAGGTCAAGAGTATTACATATTGCGATGGGGCTGTCTTTCTCTAGATGTCTCTCCTGTAGGCCGAGGTTCATGATTCTGACGGGCACCTTTTGATCTTTTCCGACAAGGACCAATGTTTTTCCTACTGCCATTCCGCTGTTGTCATTTTCAATGCCTTCCACTATCGCCGTCATCGTTGCAGTTTGACCATGCTCTAACTTTCCCCAGATAATTGCTTCAGACTGAGCTGGCAACCTTGTATCTTCTGTTAAAAGGATTCTTCTTATTTGACCATTCTCTTCATCTTCATCCCCGAGCAAAGTAAATCTCAACATCACCACATTTCAAAGTACCACCTCCGATGTTTAGAGAGAATCCACATTTCTGCATAAAATCAAGCCCAATAATACAGTCATCCGTAATGTTAGCGATCAGAAATTCATGTATAAATGACTGATGCCCGAGCTCAAAGTTTATATTTGTCAGTCCATGTATAGGCATCATCTCTCCACTGGCCGTCTTCAAGGAGTAAGAGTTCACTTTCTTGATTTCGTTCTTTTTGGCAATATCTGGACGGATGACTGAACGTGAGGCACCAGTATCTAGAAGAAAACGGTAATTTCGAGATCCAATTTTACCATTGATGTACAGACTGTTATTCTTCCCTAACACAGCGACTGGAATTATAGTTGCAGGGGCTGTCATGTTCTGGGTCGCCGATTTTTGCCCCATAAAACCGGCGAAAGTTAGTTTCCCTGGTAGACATGAGCACCTGACCTTGTATCTGTCTCCGGTCTGTGCTGATACTCTGTTTGTCGGGGAAATCTTCTCGTGCAGTTCCTTTGTAGATGTCCAGGTTCTCCACAATTCCAACAACGTACACTGGTTCTATTCTGTCCTTCTTGCTTCTTATTTGGTCTGCGTTCTTCTAGCACTTCAGTTACCCTTCTGAGAAGTTGTGTAAGATCTTCTTCTTGGACTTCCAGCATACGCCCATGATGGATATTCTTAGAGGCGTCTTCGGCGGCTTCGTAGGAAAGGGCGTAGACCAGGGCTTCGCTGGATTTGCGCTTACCACTGATTCTTATTGCCTTCTTCAGTTCTGGATCTCGAATAGCATCAATGAATGCATCAGTGATAACGACGTCCAGAAAGTCTTGTGCTGCTGTTGGGTATGCCAAATGAGCAAGACGTTCTATGTCCGCCTCTAGCTCTTGCAAGGTTTCACCGGGGCGTTGTTGTCGGGTTTTCAACTGAACTCTATAAACTTCTTGTAAATGTTCGTCTCCGTAACGGAGCTCCATAGCCTTAACAATGGCAGCGTAATCTTGGTGATTTGTCATTGACTGGAGCAGTTCTGCTGCCTTCCCTCTTAAAGCCAACACCAGAGCAGTCGCTTTCTCTTCTTCAGTGTTCCAGTTATTAACCTTGGCCGCTGCCTCAAACTGTCTTTTGTAAACAGTCCATGAGATGGATCCATCAAACACAGGCGGCTTTATCTTCACAGAGATTTCGGGCACTAATGTTTTTGTTCTAGTACCCCGTTCCTTGCTCAGTTGTTCTTGGACATGAGTCCTTATCTCTTCCATTTCTTTTTCCACAGTGTTGACTCTCTGGTCAATCTTCTCGTTCATAGAGCTCATCTGTTCATTTACTTTTCGTTCATGGCGTTTATTTTCTTGAGGCTCTCCTTCATTAAGTCCATCTGGCCCTGCATGTTACTCAGGATCTCTGTCATATCTGGGTTTAATTCAAATATGTATTCATCTGGATCTTGATCTTCCTGAATATAGGACTGTCTTAGGCGTTCTGTTAGTGTTTCTTTGTTACCGTTGAGCTGCAGACCTCTCTCGCGAAGTTCCTGCCTTAATTCTTTGACCAACAACTGGTTAAGTAGTTTCTTCGAAGACATTTCAGCCAGAAAGGATCCCACTTCTGACACCAGTGTTACGATTCTCTTCCTTTTCTGGCCTTCTTTTAAACACTGATAAACACAACACCATACATCAACACATCAAGAACTTGACAACAAGGCTCCAAATAATCTGGTACTTTAATAATGAGTGAATAAGTAGATAACAGCCAATACTAGACAATTGGCGTCAAACACATCAACAACTAAAAATGTCACTCTGTACATCAACAACTTAAACTCTACTGTCTCTGTTTCTCGACTTGTACTACGCTTTTCTACACACTGTGTCACTCGTACACGCAGGCTTTCGATCACATGACCATAACATTGGTCATATTTGCGTGTAATCATGTAATCGTAGTACTGTCCCTTGTCCATGGCCCCCGCTGACCTGAGTGATTCTCGTGTGTGTCAACTGAGCCTATAGTTAACCCTTTTGCGCCGCCAATAGGGTCATAACAATATTAATGGCTAACCAGAGGCCAAACTTAACATATTAAAATTGGATGTGTTGTTGATGTCGTAACAGGATATCTTTTGGATTTTCACATTGTTTCAACATTTTGTTTGGTCTGTCAAACCACTGGCAGAAAGATGGAAGAAAAATCCGTATCACAATATATGCAGAATCGTTTAAATCACACACACGTCTTTTTGAGAAATTAACTACACAGATGATAACCAAACTTTCTTAGTAATCTTTTTTTTGTTTTGTTTCTGTGCACCTCTAGTTTATTCTTTCATCTACACGTCCGCTTTATATGACGAGATCCCCTACATCCCCCATAGTGTCGAACGCTTCCCTATCGACGTTTTTGGCTCCCAGCATCTCCCAAGTTTTAAAATTTGCCCTCCCCCCCCCGGTAGACGCTAGCGCTCCATTAAAAACCACTGCTTGAGAACAAAAACATTAGTTTTGCATTATAATTTAACAACTTTTAAAATATCATTAAATTAAATATAAAAATGATTTGGAGCCTTTGAGATCTAAACTTAACAGACGAGGTACTCTGATAGATGCCTTTTTAATTTTTGGATGCTTTAAAAATGAAATTAAGTTTTTTTTAATTCTTTTTTATAACGTGTAAAAAAAAAATTACAAAGATAGTTTGTATGAAAACACAAACCCGAAATTGGCTCAAAAGTAAACGTTAAGTAAAGGGTGAACCTGGCCAAACTGATGTTATATCTCTCTCTCTCTCACACACACACACACACTTACATTTACACCAAATTTAATTGTGTAGCATTGTATTTGCTACATGTACTTTAAAAAAAAAAAAAATCTTTTAATATGTTGATCAAATTCTTTCTTTGTAGGCATTGTCTTCTTAATTATAGGTTTTATTTTCACATTATTTATATATTCATTGTTTCTCATAAATTAAAAAGATTGTGACGAAACACATTTTGGACTAAATTGCAATGAAAATTGTTCTTCGCAATGTTCTCAAACTGTTTGTGATTCTAAAACTGGACGTTGCATAGCATGTATACCAGGCTTTAAAGGTTACTTTTGCGACATCTGTAAGTACTGAAGATTAGTTTTTTTTTTAAATAAATTTATGAAATTCTAAAAAAAAAAGTTGTGTTTACTAAAGATTTTTTTACAAATAAAAAGAAAATAAACTAAAATGCTAAAATGACCTCCGGAATTTCAATAAAAGGTATATTAAAATCATTATAAAATCATATATAATGTATATTTATGAAACAAATCAATTAAATGATGTTGTTTTGATAAATAAAAGAAACTTTGTAAAAAGAGGGAAAACCTATTGATTTTTAATTTTAAAGTAATAAAAGCAAAAAGATTTTATGTAAATAATTATTAAAATTAAATACCTAACTCATAAAGTTAGCAAACAGCTGCAGAGAAATAACATAAATTAAAAAAAAATTAAATAACATAATATATAATGATACAAAAATAAAATATGGTCGTACATAAAATAAACTTCAAGATTTACAGTATATTGTAATATTTCTTAAAACGAATGTAAACGGAAGGGGAAACACTATAAACGCATTAATAACAAAAATTAAAAGGGGGCTCGAGGTTCGACACCCGACTCGGGCAGAGTTGTGTTTATTGAGCGCCCAAAGGAAGCACGGAAAACCAACTCCTAGATACCCCCTCCCCCCACCGATCCACAAATGAGATTGGACCAAAAGCGCTCTGAGCAAGCTATAAGCATGATATATATAAAAGCTATAATAATAATGATACATTTTGACCAGCAACCTCACAACTTGTGGGCAATGTGCACCTGTCAGCTCGTGATCTAAACTGCCAACATGTTACATAATCGAAGGTCAATGTTAAGGATTTTATAACGAATGGTCCAAATTTTAAATTTAATAGTTTTTTTTTTTTTAGATGGGGCTGTTATGTCTATCTTAAACTAGAGCATAATCAATGTTGGGAAACAAACACACATTTGAAATACTTTACAAAAACGTTTATTTTAGTTGAAAAAGATAAAAAGATTTTACAAACAAAAAAAAAAGTTTTTAAAAGTTAAAAAAATGTAAAATTGAAAATATGCTATTATTAATGAAACTAACCTAACTAATAAAATTAAATATGTTTTTTATTGTTCATTTATATATAAATGTAAAGAAGGTACAAGGCAATAGTCTTAAAATATTCACCATTAAGAAAATGTATTTAAATATTAGTAAATCTTTTATCTGAATATACAGACATATATTCCGTCCAAAATAAACGTAATCGGTAGGCCTATATGATTAGAAACTCGTTAAAAAAATTTCCTATAAATATTGTTATAATTTGTAGAATGCACCAAAGTCCATCCAAATCGAATTGATAGTTCGAAAATGTAACGATATTTTGTCGTGATGCTGATTACATAACACATTCTTTACATGTGGTCTACGCAATAGTATGACCTATTCATATTATTCACTATAGAGCGTATAGGTCTAAAAGTCACGTTATGAGAGAGTATATATCACTTTGTCCTCAAATGTATCTGAGTGTTCTGTAGACGTTGTAGCTGGCTGTGCTCTTAGGTGGATGTCTTGAAGCTTGAGGTGGCGCTCTAACACTTTGGTCTCTTGGAGGCCCAATAGGGCGGGTGGCCAGCTACCACGGTTACGAAGAGTGCTGCATACAAAGCGAATCTACCGTTAACAGTGTTGTCGATAAGATCAGTTCAGTATGTTGCGATGTTTTTCATGTATCTTTTCGATGCCCTCAACTGAGATGCATTCGTCAGATTGGAAAAATCACTTTTGATTCAAAGGAGAGATGATGACAAATAGAATTGTTCAAATAGATGGCGGACAATATAACATGCTCTTAGGGAGATAACAATATAAATCATACATAAGCAGAAGGAACGGGGCGGTAATGGTCAAAGGTCGGCGACCATGACGCCATTTTTTACACTCGGCCGTCGGCCATGAAAAAAAAAAAGTGAAATTAAGTGTAGAGAGTTACTGTTTAATGGGCGCAAACCCTCGTCTAAGAAAATGGATAAGGAGAGATAATTTACAACTCTTTTCTAAACGAAGTGTCAGTGCATTAGTAAGATCATCAAGGTGATCAGCCGAAATAGAAGAAACAACATAAGATGTACAAAGGTATACAAGGTTGCGACAACGCAAGTTAGAAATAAACATAACGTATACATTAAATATCAATAAAATAAGTTAAATTTAAATTAAATTATCGAACAAGCTATACACACAAACACATTAAGGTGAAACTGTAATTATGTTTGAGTTACCAGCAGGTGCACATATGGAGACAGAGATGATGAATGATATATTCCGGACTTGAATGTCAGTGAGTTGTAGAAAATGACAGTGTGTCAATTTCCGAATTAGTTGAGCTTATAGAGGTCAGCAAGAAATGCACGAAAAAGAGGGAGTGGCAAGATACTAAAGATTACTAAGTCGAGTCGTACCTTGAAATGTCGATAGACGTGTTTACAAGGATTATCTCCTTGATCAAAGAGAGATGTGGTAGGGGTGGAGAAAAAGGGTACTACAGAGAATTAAGCGGGCTGGGTTGGTTTTTCCGTACTTGCCCAGATGTTATCGATAATGAAAGTCAGACACCAGGCGCCAAAGACCAACGCTCGCACTAGGACAATTTATTTTTTACAGCGTCAAGGAAAGATAAAGATTTTCGGCAACATTGTCGCCAATGTGGTAAACTCAGTCTTGCAAGAAAGGGTCGGGTTTGGAAGTAAAATGGGGCATAGAAAGGGAAAATAATTAGAATGAAATAGATAACTAAACATGAATAATGGGATAACATAGAGTGTTACTGTCAGCAAGCTTTTGGTCTGTGGTATTGTAGTTACCTGTTTACAGATGATAATCTCCAATATTAGAATTTTAAATTCAACATTCACAGCCACGACCATCGGCCAGATACGACTAAGAGATGGACAAAACAGATTCGAAGGAACAGTGGAAGTGTTTTATAACAACGATTGGGGATATGTCTGCGATGATAATTGGTCCCAAAATGCTGCCGAAGTGGTCTGTCACATGTTGGGTTATCAAAGGTAATATAATTGTTTTAATGTCAATAAATATAGCTCAATCTCGCTAAACAATATAGAGACCATATAACATCTGGTCGGCCTGATTACAAGACGTGACTTGCTGTAACACTTTTAATGTTTATCACACTTTTACAATTTAATTTCTTATTGCAAGTCACACTGTCTGTATGTGCAAAAACTGGGTGGGCACAGTTTTTGACATCGGCATTAGAAATATGACAGTTAATGTATACCGTGTGAAAAATAATTACTATTTCGTTCCCCACATTGGAAAATCTATTGTTTAACCAAATTTAATATTTTAAACTAAAAATTTAAATAACGCTAGAAGACTAAAATATAATTATTCAATTCTAGATCTAAAGGCCTATCAATGGATTATTATAAAGACTAGTAGATTTATACATTGAGCGATATTCGCGTATAACAAATGTACAGACAAAAGCATCCGTTACATTAACATTTTTGTTTATTAAAAATTAAATTAGATAAAACATTATTGTTAAAAGGTTCCTCCTGATTTTTAGTCAAATATTGAAGATTTCATCTAGTGTGTTTTGACATGTTCTTTTGACGGACAAGTACTTTTGAACAAAATCAACACAAAATTATGATGAAGTTAAATCAGATTGCTTGAATTTTACTGTAGCATAAATAGGCGCTAATGTATGTTTATAGTACACTAACGGATCCAGAACTTCTGAGGGGGGAGTTTTTTTTTTCCAAACCATAATCGGAATGCCCAGTTATTATTAATAACTATATATTTACACTCGTACATATTACATAACACTTGAGGACTCAACCAGGACCGACATCATGGCCGACTAAATGTCCAGGTCTCTAGTCTTGAACTGCCGCTTTCTTATACACTGTGTCTCTGGTTCATGCAGGCTTTCGATCACATGACCATAACGCGGGTCATACCTATACTGTACCTTGTCCATCGACAGCCATTGCCCTGAGTGATGAAGCTACAGTTAACCCTCTTGCACCGCCAATAGGGTTATACAATATATATGAAGGTCTTAAAAATAACATAGAAAGAGAGAATGTGTAAGACTGAGATCCTTGCAAGAATGTGCCTTCCCAGCATCTTTACGGTCCTTATTCAACGCCGCCTTCGCTGGCTTGGACATGTTCACCGCACGGAGGACAATCGCATTCCTAAAATCGCATTCCTAAAATCATTCTGTACGGACAATCTGCGTCTGGCTAAAGAAAAAACTGGTCGACAGTACCTCCGTTACGTTGATAAGATGAAAAGGAATTTAAAATCACTAAACATTGATACTGAACATAGGAAGACATTAGGAAGACATAGCCTTAGACCGCACTAGTTGGAGAGAAACGGTGATTTAGAAAGCTATGGACAGCGAAAAAACATGGGTCTTGATTCATTAAAAAAGTGTTCGAGATGAACCATCGGAGGCCAATGATGATGATTATGATATATATATATATATATATATATATATATATATATATATATATATAATATTTATATATATATATATATATATATATATATATATATATATATATATATATATATATATATATTATACATATATATATATATATACATGCAAGAATTGCTCGCTTAATAGTATAGGATAGAACCTTTCTCCTTGATATATGTATATGTATACTTATTTTTTTGGAAACTCCTCTAACGATTTTTCTTTCAAATTTCAAGTTATATGTATATACATGAGAAAAAATTCTGAACTAATTAACCAAAACGAGAAAACTCAAAGTTAATCGTTATATCGTTTGAAATGTTTCATTGTTTTCATGTTAACAATGTTTACTTCATAGGCATACAGCAATACACCAAAACATTTATTTGCAAACATGAACAACATAAAATAAACCAAAATATCTAATTAACTCTTTCTCGCCTAATCGACAATACCATTGTTGATTTTAATTCATTTATATTATCTAAAAAAAACGTGCAATCTCCTTTAATTCTTGCCCAAATTTCACATTTTCTGATAAGAAACAAAAAAAAAAGCTATTAAAGTTCAATGATAAGAGGGTAGCAAAATACAAATTAGCAAAATTAATAATTCACTCGAAACATAGAAATAATACGGAGAGAAAGAGTTAAACATTTGCGCAACTTCTTATTTGTAGGCTCTTTTATCTTAGTCAACTAAGTAAAAGTCACCTACATGGCTCTTCGCTATTAAAGTTAATTAAAATACTCGTAAATTATTAAAAATACAAAATAAAAAGTTATGAATACTTATGAATTGCATTGTAGTATCTGAATAACTATATTATAATGCAGATTTTATGCCTATAGCATTAATAAAGCGCTACGGTCAAATCTCTATGGTGTGGGAGGGGGTATCTGGAAGCAGGTTTCTTTGATGCCTTGTATTTAAGTCCGATGATTAAGTGGAGTGGAGTATTTTACTTGGCTACTCAGCACCAGCTGCAACCCACATAGTTTTCCACAAACAACGCAAACATAAACATTAAATGTGTAGGTGGTCGATGTAAATTCTCTTTTCACGGTATACGTCTGTCCTTGGCAGTAGATTTGCTTTTGTGTATTCCGCTGATTTTTGAAAAATTCCCATTGTGAAGCCGCCTGCAGTCAGATAATAATAATAATTATTTTTGCTGCTATATAGCGCTACTTTCATGTTTATATAGCATGCTCAGAGCGATATGGTCCAATCTTATTTGTGGACCAGTTGGAGGGAGGGGGTATCTTGGAGAAGGTTTTACGTTTTGCCTGAAGACGCTCAGTAAACACAACTCTGCTCGACTCGGATGTCGAACCACGAGCCCCCTTAATGGGTAGCCAAGACAAGCAAAGTTCAAGCTTACTTAGGCTTTTGACCACGCTACCCTCTTTAATTTCAGTTAAAGCACATTGGTGCTTTAGCTGGTCTTTAACGTGTTTATGTGGGAAATCTCTGTTACGCCCACCACCTTTCAGGTCACAAAAAATACTGCCATTTGCAAAACGTTCCTTCCCCCAACTGGCAAACGGGATCGTGCTTTCTCCAGCGTAACTGTCGGACCATAAGAATTCCCTTTATATTGTCCATACCAACGTGTTCTGTAGGGGACTTAAAGAGACTTTCTTTTCTAATCGCCATGTACATTGACGTTTAGAGCTAAAATAACACAATAGGAAAATAATTAAATATATTTTCTCAATAAATTATTCAAACAAGTGGAGCTCTGTCACATGGTACTATATATAAAAAAGAAAAACAAAAAAGGTCATATTAGAAATGGAGCAGTGTTTCTCAAACTTTGGCAAAACCAAAAAGTCACATAAAGGCCTTTCTGTCAGGGGGAGCGCTGTAAGCGTTTAGTTGTTTTTTTTTTACTGCCAGAAACGTATTCTCTTGACATCCACAGCTCATTATTCATCCTAATTAAAAAGACAGATCAAATTTAGTAAAACAAAGTACGTGGGGGTAATGGACGACGATACTGTTCTATAAGTTACAATCGAGATACAAGTAGTGTAAGATTATCTTTATTACGCGTACTTATCGTAATATTAGTTTCATTTTAAGCGAGACCTCTTGTGGTAGTCTATTTGGCTAGAAAAAGACGCCAACAAAACGATAGTTACACGCTTATTAGATATTCGACTTTTTGATGCGCTCAAAATGAATACTTTCTGAGAACCCTTTAAACAATGTTTTTACTTTTGAAAATTATTATGCAAATGTATAGGCCCGAACTACATTGCAAATACAACAGATGTAATTCTTGAATAGAGAAGATACTCCACAGATTTAGATTAAGGCTTTGAGGGTCGACGCCGAAAAAAAAAATGTCTTTAAAAAATTTAAAACAAGTTGTTAATTTTGTTCAATACCTCTGTTTGTAACTTCGTTTTGTTAACGAACTAAAATACAAAGCTCTGAATTAAAAGAAATTCGTAAAATGGAGAAGAAATAAGGTAGACTAGTCGTCTTTAACCTTTTTGGCCTACCGCCCTCTTTTTGTGTTTTTTTCTATAAAAATTCGCCAGCGCCCACCTCTAAGAAAAACACTTACACATAATCGTAAGAAGGCTAATATAAACAAAATTTCATTCATTAATTTTTATGCTGTTAATAACACTTATCCCGCATGGAAGACGTCTGCACGCCAAAGGCGAACTTCTTTAGGGAGCTTAGAGTTACATAGGTGCCCCCCCCCGTAAGTGCATTAAGATCCTTTCAGGCGCCATACTAGCGTAGAGGAAAGTACCTGACCAAAAAGCCTTTACAGACGAGAGACAGTGTGTTAGAAAGGACAGTAGAATCCACATATGTGCTGTTGAGTTGTGTTTAGTAGTGTTTACAGAAATCCTGGATAAGAAGAACGTAACAATATAAACATTATTATTGCTGAATTTACTACAAAACGAAATTGAGCTAATGGGAACCCTGTGCCTCCTGCAGTTTGACAATATTAGAAATTTCAAGCTTAAATTAGGTTGAAAACCTCTCTCTCAAGATTATTCTAAAGCATACTACAGTAACCAAATTATATGAGCGTAGCTATGAGGGTTTACAATTTGTAAAAAAAAATAAATAAATAAAAACACATTTTAGTTTAGTTTATATATATATTTGGCGGGAAGGGGTGGAAATCCACCCAACCCTACCCTTTCCCGAAAAAAAAATCCTGGCTACGCCCATGCTTTGAAACATAGAAGTCTTTCTTTCGTAAAGAAACATGATGCGTTCCTTACATTAAAACTTTGTTCTAGATAGCACGGATATATAATAAGTAAAGGCTTTGGATCTAAAAGTACACTACCAAAGAAATAATTACAATATAATTTTGACTTTGATAGATCTGGCGCTATAGCGGTGAGTAACAATGGATTTAAGTCAAAACACTCTTACAACTATGTACTCGATGATGTGTTCTGTCAGGCAAATGTGTCGACCTTGGACGCTTGTTATCATTCAAAATGGGGACAACATAACTGTAAGCCCGGCGAGAAGGCGGGAGTCATTTGTGCTAACGGTAATTTTTTTAAATAGGAATTCTACTTTTACAATTTTACAATTTGCTAATTTATTACAGTTGATTATGTATATATATATCCCAGGACTAAATTTCTTATTTCACTCTAACATGATACAACTTCTCTTAGCAAAAATAGTTTTATAATTAAACACATGAACATACTAATTATAGTCCATTCATTTCATATTTTAATCAAATTAACATTCAAATTTGTTTTTCTAAAGCATTTTTCATATATTGCTAAGCTGCGAAGCCATTTAAGATATTGTTACAAATGACCAGTGACAGGAAAAGGTTAACGTGTGACCCCGACGAGATAACACAGCAGCGGGTGTTCTCTGGAATGTACATGTATAAACAGAGGCAGGATGTGACGTGTCCTTACGTGTTATTCCAGAAGGTACTAGCAATGTCCAATGACAGATAGAGGTCACAACTTGTGACCCTGGCAAGATGACACTGCAGCCGATGTTTTCTGGAATCTACATGTATAAACAAAGACAGGATGTGACGTTTCCTCGTGTGTTATTCCAGAAGATACTAGCAGTGTTTGTGTAACAATGGACAAGCGATTAGGGACTCTACATAAGCCAGAGAGTTAATGTGAAAGTCAGTCGTGAGTGCGTCGTCGGTGATGTTGTCTACTGTGCGAGACAGTAGAGGAGAGATGTGTACGACTCGATGCAAGTTAACTAGGGTAGAGTTAACTGGAGTGGACTACTGTCGTTAAAGTCTATACAGCGAACTACAGTGGACTTGAGCCGTTACAGTCGATACAGTCGATGTAAGACGTGTGCGGCTCAGATTCGGTAGACTTGAGTACGACTTGGTTCAGCTTTGGGAGACCTGGAGCGACACTGGAAAGTGTGTCGTTGGTCTGTTCTGTGAAATACGGCTCGATGCAAGTTGAGAAGAGATGAATTGCAACGAAGTGAAGAGATGAATTGCAACGAAGTATAGCTCACTGTAAACTGACAGATATTGTACAGTCTTCTACGCTACATGTTACAGTAACAAATTGTTAGAGTTAATAGTTAATAAAGTTATATGAAGCTGAAAGTTTAGTCGTCAAGTTCTTTACAGTGTTTTTATTTGTGTGCCTACTAATACATTTAGCCAGAAGATTCAGAAATACGTAACAATTGGTGTCAGAAGTAGGATCTTTCTGGCTAGAATGGGTTCCATCAAATTTCTTATTGAACTTGACATGAAAGAACTTAGACAAGAGCTTCGAGAAAGAGGTCTACAGCTAAACGGAAATATGGAAACGCTAACAGCACGTCTCAGACAAGCCCTGTTGGAGGAAGATGAGAATCCGGACACTTGCCAATTTGAAACCAAACCTAATATGACGGAGCTCCTGAGAACTTTGCAATACAAAATGAACTCGGTGAACGAGAGCATTAAGGAGATAGAATCAGAAATCAACACCCGATTTTCTTCATTTAACCATTTGATCAAAGCCATGAATGAGAATGAACAAATAGCTACCACGCCCAACAAGACAGAAGAACAAACAAATACGATTCAAGATCAAACTAGAATCATGATTAACGAGCTGCTGAACACCCAACATTATCAGATTGAGTCGACAGATAAAAGAGCTACACCATTGATGAACAGAAAAGCGAACAATTGCCCAACCAAGAATGTGGCGATACAGACAATTACGATAAAGATGCTGGTGATGGCTGTGCTGTCTGTGACTGTGATAGCAAACCAAACGAATGTGGCCAACAAGAAATGAAAAGAGACGGTAGCTGTTTCTATTTCAACGAAAAGCAGAATGAGAGCGCTGAAGAAACAGGAGAAGAGACCTATAGTTTGACCGAAGCTTTAGCTACAGATATACCTGATATGAGTACCTCAACCAGCCAAACAGATCAAGACAACGTTGGGTCTGCGTCCAAGCCTGTTGCTGTGGGCCTTAAAGACTTCTGTCTATCTGCCAATGTCTACGAGAGGAACTCAAAGCTTGTTTATTGCAACCATGCGTTTGAAAAGAACAGTACGTACGTAGCTTTGCAAGAATACTGTGAATATCAAGAAACACACCAAGAAGCTCTAGACTTGACAGAAGCTTGTCCAGCTGTCAAGATCAGCGCGAGAAGCCCTTGTGAAAGTCAAGGAAACACCATAGAATCTGATGCTGAAGTTGATGGATCTTTGCACGTTGAATGTTATCAACCTGCCCCACAGTCGAGTCCTCCAGATTCGGATGAAGGTAATGACGTGTTTGACACATTGCCTTCAAGTGGACTTGCAGCTCATTCGCAAAGTATCCATCGAAGAATAATGCTGAAGATACTTGTTAGATCAACAGTCTTGATGACTACAGCTATTAAATGCAATGCCTTCTTATGTGCTAAGTGGCTGCCATCAGCATTGATCGACAAGAAAGCAAGACAACGACATCAACGCAACCAAAGAAATATCAAATGGAGGAGGCGGAGAAAGCGACACATGCAGAGTGCAACGTGGATGGCTCCAACAAGATCAAGATACAAACCCACCACTTCTCCCACTGATATGCCTCCACCTGCACTGATGAAACTCCAAAGCCCATGTTGCTAGAAAACAAGCCCACCACTTCTCCCACTGATAGACCCCCACCTGCACTAATGAAACTCCATAGCCCATGTTGTTAGAAAGATTCTGTCCTGAACCATCAGACCAAAGAAGAAAGCCTTACGAATCAGTTGAAAGTGTAAAGCCAGCGCAGCGTTGTACCTGTTTTCATGTGAAGCCGCTAAAGAATAATCTAAGAACATTCATGAGAATAGGTTTGATGAAGTATAACAGAGGTTTTAGAAGAACGATAATCAAGTCAGAAGCAAGAAGGACAGAATATAGTTTAAGATGTCAGAACTGTAGTGAGTAACTCTGCGATAGAACTGTACGAATAAAACTGTACGAGAACATCAACCCAACACACATCGTACAAACCCAAAGTCAGTTGCTGTTGTTTAAAAGAATATTGCTGTACTGTGATGAACCTGTGTATCTCTGAAGAAGCTCTGTAAAAAGATGCTTGGAAATGTAAAACTCAGCCAGTGAAGCACGAACTCGTTAGAATGCTAATGAACTTTCTCGACAAGAGTGCTCAATGTTGTCATCTGGAGGTCGATGTTATCATACTAAGATTGATGAAAACGTTTGCGAGGAACTGCTGAAAAATGAGGATTTGGCTCCCATTCTTCTATGAAAAGAAGATGGACAACTGCCAGATTGAAAAAACATCTCTGAGAAGGGGGCAACCACCAAAGCTTCCTTCTTGAAAACATCGATCGGTTTTTGAAGTATTGTGGTGAAATGGAATCTGCTCGGGACGAACAGATCTAAGAAGGGGGCAGTGTTACAAATGACCAGTGACAGGAAAAGGTTAACGTGTGACCCCGACGTGATAACACAGCAGCGGGTGTTCTCTGGAATGTACATGTATAAACAGAGGCAGGATGTGACGTGTCCTTACGTGTTATTCCAGAAGGTACTAGCAATGTCCAGTGACAGATAGAGGTCACAACTTGTGACCCTGGCAAGATGACACTGCAGCCGATGTTTTCTGGAATCTACATGTATAAACAAAGACAGGATGTAACGTTTCCTCGCGTGTTATTCCAGAAGATACTAGCAGTGTTTGTGCAACAATGGACAAGCGATTAGGGACTCTATATAAGCCAGAGAGTTAATGTGAAAGTCAGTCGTGAGTGCGTCGTCGGTAATGTTGTCTGCTGTGCGAGACAGTAGAGGAGAGATGTGTACGACTCGATGCAAGTTAACTAGGGTAGAGTTAACTGGAGTGGACTACTGTCGTTAAAGTCTATACAGCGAACTACAGTGGACTTGAGCCGTTACAGTCGATACAGTTGATGTAAGACGTGTGCGGCTCAGATTCGGTAGACTTGGGTACGACTTGGTTCAGCTTTGGGAGACTTGGAGCGACACTGGGAAGTGTGTCATTGGTCTTTTCTGTGGAATACGGCTCGATGCAAGTTGAGAAGAGATGAATTGCAACGAAGTGAAGAGATGAATTGCAACGAAGTATAGCTAACTGTAAACTGACAGATATTGTACAGTCTTCTACGCTACATGTTACAGTAACAAATTGTTAGAGTTAATAGTCAATAAAGTTATATGAAGCTAAAAGTTTAGTCGTCAAGTTCTTTACAGTGTTTTTATTTGTGTGCCTACTAATACATTTAGCCCGAAGATTCAGAAATACGTAACAATATATTCGTTGCTGAATCGCGTACTAAAAAAGCTCACGCATGCGCAGAGCAAAGCATTCTCGCAAAGCAGAATGAACTCTTCAAGCCAATATTTATTTCTAGATTAGTCTAGATCTAGATCTATGTCTAACTCAAGATTTATCTTATCTTATCTTATATAATACAGACGTTGCTTCAAAAAAAGAAGATGATTACGTCCTACGCGTCATGCATTTAGTCATGCATATTAACCAATGACTTAAACACATGAACATACAAAATTAAGTCTATTCATTTCCTATTTTAATAAAATATTTGTAGGCATACTAGCAAATGTTTTTATTTGAATAAATGGAGTTACGTAGATTCATACTATTGTTACATTCACACATTAGCTTTGCTTATAACATTATTATTTCGTTTAATAGATTACAAAATGGCGAATGCTTTTTGTCTGACATTAGTTTGTAGTGACCAGCTACAGAACCTTCAGTAAGTTAAAAATAGAATACAATATCATATTGCTATAACCCGACTGGAGGCGCTATAGAGTTAACTGTAGGTTCAGTTGACACAAGTGAACTCATGCAAATTACTCAGGTTAATGGACAAGGGACAGTACTGCTTTTACACACAAATATGACCAGTGATCATGTGATCGAAAGCCTGCGTAGCCAGAGAGACATTGTGTAAGAAAGAGACAGATCAATATAGGACAGAGAGGAGACCGGGAATTTAGTAGGCTATGAAGTCGGTCCTGGTGGTGTCCTTCAGTGCTATGTACGAGTTCAGGAAGAAATAGAGACAGTAAAGTTTAGAACGATGATGGTGTAGCATTTCTAGCTGATGTATTGCCAAGTGTCTAGAATTGGCTCTTATCTATTTATTCACTTATTCATTAACTCTTTCTCTCTAAACTGACGATACCAACGTTGATTCCACCAGAATGTTGTAAATAATTACGGAGAGAAAGAGTTAAAGTACCAGATTATTTGGAGCTCTTGTTGACAGGTTCTTGTTGTAGTATAATGTCTATTTAGCAGTTGGTTACAGAAGGCCTGATTAGCATAGAAATATCGTAACAATGTTATTGTACACTTAACTAAATCGTTGATTTCTTATATAATCACTATTCAAAAATAATCATCCCCTAGACACCAAACAAGCCAATTACATACGTCATACACGAGGTCCGTCACAATCATTAACAATATCATTAGGGTTTACATCTCAATAAATATACTCACAACTTAGAAAAATACGCTAGATAACTGTGTATAATGTATTTTATTTCACATTTACACCGGTAATGTGTTTGACCTTTTACTTTTTAATTTTGTTACACTTCCGATGGAGGAATTAGGAATTTCTAAAACTAATTTTAAGAATATTTTTACAATGTTATTATTGTTCTTTTACATCACAATACTTCACTACAAACGCACAGTTGTATTTAATGTAAAATATTTAAGCGTTTACACTTATACACAATGTTGCGGAACTGCCTTACTAGCTGTTATGAAATCAGTCAGCCGGCGTTGACCTGTGATTAAAATTTTTATTTTTAAGAAAAATAATGTAAATATTTAAAAGCAATTTTGTTTTAAGGTGTAAAAATGCAACTTATGGCACCTACAAGACTCCCTTTTTCATGTCTTAATTTGCTTTTAGGTATGTCCTCTGGAGCTGAATCGGCTTCTTCGTTAAATGTTGAACTGAGTTTTTAAAAAAAATGGTTCCATGTTCTTGACGTCTTAAAATTTGCTTTCAAATTCCACAATGAAGGAATCGAAACAAGTTTTCTAATTTTCAAACAATTTCACTAAAATTAGTGTCACCTATAAGTAAAGAAAAGTGATAAAAACTGTTTTCACTTGCTTGCCTGGAGAATGAAAAGATTTAACATGCACATTTATTTCATGTGCAAAAAACCTATTTCAATATTTTCAATGAAAAACTCTTCATTAGAGGTATTACTTAGAAAGTAAAAGTAAATGTCCTTCAAGGGACATAACATTTTCTTCCTTGAGCTTAATACTTTGAACATGTTAAGGTAGTGGAAACTACTTTGGTAATGAACTTCGAATGTTTTAAACTATGTAAGGGGAGGCATCCCTAGAGAAAATCGAGTTTTAGGTCTAGGATATCGATTTTTAACTAATAACATAATAAAGTAGAGAAATCATTTTTCATTATATAACAATCTTTTTTATTGCTAAAATCTATGTCTAAAACATGTTTTATGCGGTTTTTTTTAAAGTGACACGCAGGAGAGCCATACAAGACCTCTTGAAAAGTACAAAATGCCTCGTTTTTGCTCTCTGTTTCATTTTATTTTAGTAGTGATCGTAAATCTTTGGTCAATGTTTGAAGCGAAGTAGATTATTTTTAACCATGCTAATAAATAAAGAAACGCCATTGCTAAATTGGTTGGTTGTCGCCTCATGGAGTCTTACTTTTGTTATTTCCGCCTATCAGTATGTTCATGTGTGCATTTTCTTATTTATTCAACAACAAAAAAATTCCCCTTTAAGACCTTGTGGTCTATAGGGCAGATGATGTAAAGGTTATATGTTTCTGTGGCCTACGGTTATCAAAGCCTAGTTCTGGTTGTAGGCGTGATGACGCGAATGTCTCTGTGTGTTGTTCTGGTACTACTATAATATTCTTTGGTTTCTTAACCAAATACTTTCTCACACGCACTAGATTTGCTAGTGCGTGAGAACACTAACATACTGAACTCTCCGACCACAACATTTAGAATGATTAATAGACTCACTGGTAGCAGACATGCTTTTTATTTACATAAAATATAATCACAAAAGATATTGGCGACTTCAGCCATCACAAATTACATCCAAGGAAATAAGTCCTGAATACAAATCAATTATAATAACTTCAATACTTATACATAACTCTACTTGTCAAAAATATCCATAACACTCCTCTCTCTACAAGAGTCCAAAATCAACTGAGAAGTCCACTTCGTGGTCAGCTTCCGACCAAACAAAATCTCGTGCTAACTGCACGGAATAGTTCAGTGACTACTAGTCACCAGATATTACAGGGTTTCTTAAACTGGTATATGACAACGGTTAACGAGGGTTTCATGTGGCCAGCACAACCATTAACCGCCTTTACTTTTCCCCGACTGATGTCAGGTACCCTTAAGAGATGGGTGGACTTAGAGGCGCCCGAAGATCACAAAATTAAAAATCCCTGTCTTCATCAGGATTCCAAGCCAATCGCTATACCACTCAGCCACCGCGCCGTAATTTATTTAACAGCTTAAGTATATTTCTTGTTTAATTTATCAAGTATTCTAATTCTAGATCTACTTCTTATCTTATCTTATATAATACAGACGTTACTTCAAAAAAGAAGATGATTACGTCCTACGCGTCATGCATTTAGTCATGCATATTAACCAATGACTTAAATTCTGCCAAGTCACTGGTTTTTCTGGCTAGCTCAGGCAACCCATTCCATGCTCTAATAGCACTAGGGAAGAAGGAGTATTTGTACAAATTTGTCCTAGCATATGGGACGAGGAATGTGCCTTTATTTTTGTGTCTTTCAGAGTATTTTATTAAATTTTGTTTTTGTATTTGAAGATTATGGTTCAGTGTTTTATGTTTTACTTTACTTTTGAGTCTTCTGTCCTGAAGGCTTTCTAAATTTAGTGATTTTACTAATGGTGTTACCCTAGTCAAATGTGAATATTCGTTTGTTATGAATCTCACTGCTCTATTTTGTGTTTGTTCCAGTTTCTTAATGTTTTCTTGAGTTGAGGGGGCCCACACGGTGGATGCATATTCTATTATTGGCCTAACCAAGGTTAAATAACATTTTAGTTTTATGTTCTTATTTGATTTATAAAAATTTCTTTTAATAAACCCTACTGCTTTGTTGGATTTTTTTTATAGTTTCATCAATATGTGGATTCCATGACAGTTTTTCATTTATTATAACACCTAGGTATTTTGAGTTTTTAGTCTGTGTTACTGGTTTGCCATGAATAAGATAAGTGGAATTAATTTGTTTTAGTTTTATTGTTACTCTTAACAACTGACATTTTTTTGGTTGGAAAGACATGCTCCAATTTGATTCCCATTTCTGTAATTCATCTAATTCTCTTTGTAAAATATATGTGTCTTGTTTTGTTTTTATTGTTCTATATATTATGCAATCGTCTGCAAATAATCTGACTTTTGTTCCTGAACTAATGCAATTTGGTAAATCATTTATGTAAATTAAAAATAGTAGTGGACCCAAGACTGTTCCTTGAGGTACACCTGAGTTTACTGTTATTGGTGTTGATTTAGAGCCATTTATTATTACAGTTTGTTCTCTCCCTATCAGAAAATCTTTAATCCACTGATGTTGTGGACCGTTAATGCCAAAATATTTTAATTTTTTAAGCAAACTATGGTGGTGAACTTTGTCAAAAGCCTTGGAAAAATCTAGTAAGATAGCATCTATTTGTTCACTATTATCTAAACCTTTTGAAAAATCATCAATTAGTCCTATTAGTTGTGTTTCACATGATCTATATTTCCTGAAGCCATGTTGGTATGGGGTCAGGACATTATGTTTGTCTAAGTGGTTTATGATATTGCTACATATTATGTGTTCTAGTATTTTACATGTGATGTAGAAGATATCATTGATATTAATGGCTAACCAGAGGCCACACTTCACATATTAAAATTGGATGTGTTGTTGATGTCGTAACAGGATATCTTTTGGATTTTCACATTGTTTCAACATTTTGTTTGGTCTGTCAAACCACTGGCAGAAAGATGGAAGAAAAATCCGTATCACAATATATGCAGAATCGTTTAAATCACACACACGTCTTTTTGAGAAATTAATTACAAAGATGATAACCAAACTTTCTTAGTAATCTTTTTTTGTTTTGTTTCTGTGCACCTCTAGTCTATTCTTTCATCTTTACGTCCGCTTTATATGACGAGATCCCCTACATCCCCCATAGTGTCGAACGCTTCCCTATCGACCTTTTGGCTCCCAGCATCTCCCAATTTGTAAAATTCGCCCTCCCCCCCCCCCCGGTAGACGCTAGCGCTCCGTTAAAAACCACTGCTTGAGAACAAACACATTAGTTTTGCATTAGAAGTTAACAACTTTTAAAATATCATTAAATTAAATATAAAAATGATTTGGAGCCTTTGAGATCTAAACTTAACAGATGAGGTACTTTGATAGATGCCTTTTTAATTTTTGGATGCTTTAAAAATGAAATTAAGTTTTTTTTTATTCTTTTTTTATAACGTGTAAAAAAAATGTACAAAGATAGTTTGTATGAAAACACAAACCCGAAATTGGCTCAAAAGTAAACGTTAAGTAAAGGGTGAACCTGGCCAAACTGATGTCATATCTCTCTCTCACACACACACTTACATTTACACCAAATTTAATTGTGTAGCATTGTATTTGCTACATGTACTTTTTAAAACAAAAACAAATTCTTTTAATATGTTGATCAAATTCTTTCTTTATAGGAATTGTCTTCTTAATTATAGGTTTTATTTTCACATTATTTATATATTTATTGTTTTTCATAAATGTAAAAGATTGTGACGAAAATCATTTTGGACTAAATTGCAATGAAAATTGTTCTTCGCAATGTTCTCAAACTGTTTGTGATTCTAAAACTGGACGTTGCGGAGCATGTATACCAGGCTTTAAAGGTTACTTTTGCGACATCTGTAAGTACTGAAGATTAGTTTTTTTTTAAAATAAATTTATGAAATTCTAAAAAAAAAAGTTGTGTTTACTAAAGAATTTTTTAAAAATAAAAAGAAAATAAACTAAAATGCTAAAATGACCTCCGGAATTTCAATAAAAGGTATATTAAAATCATTATAAAATCATATATAATGTATATTTATGAAACAAATCAATTAAATGATGTTGTTTTGATAAATAAAAGAAACTTTGTAAAAAGAGGGAAAACCTATTAATTTTTAATTTGAAAGCAAAAAAGGCAAAAAAAATTTATGTAAATAATTATTAAAATTAAATACCTAACTCATAAAGTTAGCAAACAGCTGCAGAGTAATAACATAAATTTAAAAAAAAAATAAATAACATAATATATAATGATACAAAAATAAAATATGGTCGTACATAAAATAAACTTCAAGATTTACAGTATATTGTAATATTTCTCAAAACGAATGTAAACGGAGGGGAAACACTATAAACGCATTAATAACAAAAAATAGAAGGGGGCTCGAGGTTCGACACCCGACTCGGGCAGAGTTGTGTTTATTGAGCGCCCAAAGGAAGCACGGAAAACCAACTCCTAGATACCCCCTCCCCCCACCGATCCACAAATGAGATTGGACCAAAAGCGCTCTGAGCAAGCTATAAGCATGATATATATAAAAGCTATAATAATAATGATACATTTGGACCAGCAACCTCACAACTTGTGGGCAATGTGCACCTGTCAGCTAGTGATCTAAACTGCCAACATGTTACATAGTCGAAGGTCAATGTTAAGGATTTTATAACGAATGGTCCAAATTTTAAATTTAATAGTTTTTTTTTTAGATGGGGCTGTTATGTCTATCTTAAACTAGAGCATAATCAATGTTGGGAAACAAACACACATTTGAAATACTTTACAAAAATGTTTATTTTAGTTGAAAAAGATAAAAAGATTTTACAAACAAAAAAAAAAGTTTTTAAAAGGTAAAAAAAATGTAAAATTTGAAAATATGCTATTATTAATGAAACTAACCTAACTAATAAAATTAAATATGTTTTTTATTGTTCATTTATATATAAATGTACAAGGCATTAGTCTTAAAATATTCACCATTAAGAAAATATATTTAAATATTAGTAAATCTTTTATCTGAATATACAGACATATATTCCGTCACTAAAACGCATATTAAATCCAAAATAAACGTAATCGGTAGGCCTATATGATTAGAAACTCGTTAAAAAAAAATTCCTATAAATATTTTTATAATTTGTAGGATGCACCAAAGTCCATCCAAATCGAATTGATAGTTCGAAAATGTAACGATATTTTGTCGTGATGCTAATTACATAACACATTCTTTACATGTGGTCTACGCAATAGTATGACCTATTCATATTATTCACTATAGAGCATATAGGTCTAAAAGTCACGTTATGAGAGAGTATATATCACTTTGTCCTCAAATGTATCTGAGTGTTCTGTAGACGTTGTAGCTGGCTGTGCTCCTAGGTGGATGTCTTGAAGCTTGAGGTGGCGCTCTATCACTTTGGTCTCTTGTAGGCCCAATAGGGCGGGTGGCCAGCTACCACGGTCACGAAGAGTGCTGCATACAACGCAAGTTAGAAATAAACATAACGTATACATTAAATATCAATAAAATAAGTTAAATTTAAATTAAATTATCGAACAAGTTATACACACAAACAAATTAAGGTGAAACTGTGATTATGTTTGAGTTACCAGCTAAACATGAATGATGGGATAACATTGAGTGTTACTGTCAGCAAGCTTTAGGTCTGTGACATTGTAGTTACCTGTTTACAGATGATAATCTCCAATATTAGAATTTTAAATTCAACATTCACAGCCACAGTCATTTCGCAAATACGACTAAAAGATGGACAAAACAGATTCGAGGGAACAGTGGAAGTGTTTTATAACAACGATTGGGGATATGTCTGCGATGATATATGGTCCCAAAGTGCTGCCGAAGTGGTCTGTCACATGTTGGGTTATCAAAGGTAATATAATTGTTTTAATGTCAATAAATATAGCTCAATCTCGCTAAACAATATAGAGACCATATAACATCTGGTCGGCCTGATTACAAGACGTGACTTGCTGTAACACTTTTAATGTTTATCACACTTTTACAATTTAATTTCTTATTGCAAGTCACACATTCTGTATGTGCAAAAACTGGGTGGGCACAGTTTTTTAAATCGGCATTAGAAATATGACAGTTAATGTATCTCGTTGGAAAAATAATTACTATTTCGTTCCCCACATTGGAAAATCTATTGTTTAACCAAATTTAATATTTCAAACTAAAAATTTAAATAACGCTAGAAGACTAAAATATAATTTTCCTGAACTTACCTTACGTTCTAGAATAATTCCACATGTATGCACCTATTCATTAAAGTCAGGAACATTTTGCGCACCGTCTTCCAATTCTAGATCTAAAGGCCTATCAATGGATTATTATAAAGACTAGTAGATTTATACATTAAGCGATATTTGCGTATAACAAATGTACAGACAAAAGCATCCGTTGCATTAACATTTTTGTTTATTAAAAATTAAATTAGCTAAAAAGTGTTTGTAAACGATTCGCAACACAATGTATGCGCAATCAACATTATTGTTAAAAGGTTTCTACTGATTTTTAGTCAAATATTGAAGATTTCATCTAGTGTGTTTTGACATGTTCTTTTGACGGACAAATATAGCTCAATATGGCTAATGAATATTGAGACCATATAACACCTGGTCGGCCTGATTACAAGACGTGACATGCTGTAACACTTTGAATGTTAATCACACTTTTACAATTTAATTTCTTATTTCAAGTCACACATTCTGTATGTGCAAAAACTGGGTGGGCACAGTTTTTGAAATCGGCATTAGAAATATGACAGCTAATGTATATCGTTGGGAAAATAATTACTATTTCGTTCCCCACATTGGAAAATCTATTGTTTAACCAATTAAATATTTCAAACTAAAAATTTAAATATGGCTAGAAGACTAAAATATAATTATCCAGAACTTACCTTACGTTCTAGAATATTTCCACATGTATGCACCTATTCATTAATGTCAGGAACATTTTGCGCACCGTCTTCCAATTCTAGATCTAAAGGCCTATCAAAGGATTATTATAAAGACTAGTAGATTTATACATTGAGCGATATTCGCGCTAATGAATGTATATAGTACACTAACGGATCCAGAACTTCTGAGGGGGGGAGAGATTTTTTTCCAAACCATAATCCAAAAGCCCAGTTATTTATATATAGATATATATATATATATATATATATATATATATATATATATATATATATATATATATATATATATATATATATATATATATATTTATATATATATATGTATATATATATATATATACATTTGTATATATATATATTGTTACGATCTCTCCTAGTGCTAAACAAACATACAACAACACATCAAGAACCTGACAACAAGAGCTCTGGTTAATCTGGTACTTTAATAATGAGTGAATAAGTAGATAGCAGCCAATACTAGACTATTGGCAGCACATCAACAGCTAAAATGTTACATTGTACATCACCGTACAAAACAAAGCCACCTATTTCGCATTTAGTAAGTGTCGCTTTCATCTTCTCCTCCAGTTGACCTTCACCTGGTTGCATTGACGTTGTCGCATCGCCATCCAGGTGGAACTCAGCAAACGTCGCCATCTTCTCTTCCAGTCAACCTTCATTTTGTTTCAGGGACGTCGTGGTTGCATCGACATGCATTTTGGACTCAGCAAAGTCTCCTTCTGTCATTCACTACTGAGGGCAGCCATTAAACACATGGGGAGGGATATGATGTCAGGACCGAAGTCACCAAGATCGTTGGCCCAACAGGATGTTTCGTAGGGCTTTCAAGAGAAAAGCTTTGGGATTGGGTTTCACAGGTTCACAGGAGGAAAAATAGTGGCCCACATCGTCTTTAGCCTTGTCTGGAGGACATACTAGTGGGGCAAGTTGGCAATATTCAAGTTGCGAAGGTCTCCCATCCTCTGCATCAGGCTCTAGTTGACTTCCCTGACCACCATTAGGGCTTTTCTAACTGGTGTTGGCAGCTGGACAAACGTCTGTTGGGTGCAGACCTTGCCGATGGGTTTCTTGGAAATTGCGTTTTCCCCGCAAAACCCGACACGTAAAGTTCTTGCCTAACATCTGGGTGCAGCCATCAAGATTTGAGCTCTTCTCATCAGCACTGGCAGATTGACAGATGTCTTTAATGTCCTCAGCTACAGGCTTGGGGTAAGGCACAACGTTGTCTTGTTCTATCTGGCTTATGGAGGCACTCACATCAGATACGTCTACAGCAAAAGCATTGGTTGAACTACTGGTCTCTTCTCTTGTTTCTTCATCTGTGTCTTTCTGCGAGTCACCCTTAATCACATTCTGAAAGCCAGCCAACATCTGTTTTTGAAATGTGTTCAAGAGCTCTACCACATCAGGTTCGAGTTTAATAAGGTACGTGTTTGGATCTTCCTCTTCATCCATCAGACGTTTTTTAAGAGTTTCGTTATTCTTTTCATAGCACTTCAGTCCTCGTCATTTCAGCTTATGTTTCAGTTCTTTCAAATTCAGTTCATCTAGCAGTTTTACAGAAGCCATAGGAAATACCACTTCTGACACCAGTGTTACGACCTCTCCTACTCAGGCGCTCTGCAAACACTGCTAAACACAACACAGCACATCTAAATCATTAAGAACTTAACAAGAGCTCTGGGTAATCTGGTACTTTAATAATGAGTGAATAAGTACATAACAGCCAATACTAGACTATTGGCAACACATCAACAACTAAAATGTCACATTGTACATCTTCGTACAAAACTCTACTGTCTCTATCTTTTCCTGCACTTGAGGACTCAACCAGGACCGACATCATGGTCGACTAAATGTCCAGGTCTCCAGTCTTGAACTGCCGCTTTCTTATACACTGTGTCTCTGGTTCATGCAGGCTTTCGATCACATGACCATAACGCGGGTCATACCTGTGTACTAGCAGTACTGTACCTTGTCCATCGACAGCCATTGCCCTGAGTTATGAAGCTACAGTTAACCCTCTTGCACCGCCAATAGGGTTATAATATATATATATATATATATAAGAATACTCTTTCACTTGCACTGCCTTTGAAGGTCTTAAAAATAACATGGATAAAGAGAGTGTCTAATACTGAGATCCTTGCAAGAATGTGTCTTCCCAGCATCTTTACGGTCCTTATTCAACGCCGCCTTCGCTGGCTTTGACATGTTCACCGTGTCAGGTGGGATTTCAGATTAGCTACTGTATGATATGATATTACGGTCCCGTATCTCCAGCCTGAACAGAGTAACACAAGAACCTTCACACTTACACTCCATCTCGGTGCCTAACAGAAGCTCAACTCACTACACCTCAACACCGATAGTTACTACACAACTCCAAGGGCAGAAAGCCAACTGCCTTTTGCAAAACGTTCCTTCCCCCAAATGGCAAACGGGATCGTGCTTTGTCCAGCATAACTGTCGGACCATAAGAATTCCCTCTATATTGTCCATACCAAAGTGTTCTGTAGGGGGACTTAAAGAGACTTTCTTTTCTTATTGTCGTGTACATTGTCGTTTAGAGCTAAAATAACACAATAGCAAAATAATAAAAAATATATTTTCTCAATAAATTATTCAAACAAGTGGAGCTCTGTCACATGGTACTCTATATAAATAAGAAAAACAAAAAAAAGGTCATATTAGAAATGGAGAAGTGTTTCTCAAACTTCGGCAAAAACAAAAAGTCACATAAAGGCCTTTCTGTCAGGGGGAGCGCTGTAAGCGTTTGCTTGCTTTTTTTTTACTGCCAGAAACGCATTCTCTTGACATCCATAGCTCATTATTCATCATAATTAAAAAGACAGGTCAAATTTAGTAAAATAAAGTACGTGGGGGTAATGGACGACGATACTGTTCTGTGAGTTACAATCGAGATACAAGTAGTGTAAGTATATCTTTATTACGCGTTCTTATCGTAATATTAGTTTCATGTTAAGCGAGACCTCTTGTGGTAGGCTATTTGGCTAAAATAAGACGCCAACAAAACGATGGTTAAACGCTTATTAGATATTCGACATTTTTGATGCGCTCAAAATGTATACATTGTAAGAACCTTTTAAACAATGTTTTTATTATGTAAATGTATAGGCCCTAACTACATTGCAAATACAACAGATGTAATTCTTGAATAGAGAAGATACTCCACAGATTTAGATTAAGGCTTTGAGGGTCGACCCCAAAAAAAAAAAATGTCTTTAAAAAAATTTAAAACAAGTTGTTAATTTTGTTCAATACCTCTGTTTGTAACTTCGTTTTGTTAACAAACTAAAATACAAAGCTCTGAATTAAAAGAAATTCGTAAAATGGAGAAGAAATAAGGTAGACTAGTGGTCTTTAACCTTTTTTGGCCTACCGCCCTCTTTTTGTGTTTTTTTCTATAAAAAATCCGCCAGCGCCCACCTCTAAGAAAAACACTTACACATAATCGTAAGAAGGCTAATATAAACAAAATTCCATTTATAAATTTTTATGCTATGAATAACACTTATCCCGCATGGAAGACGTCTGCACGCCAAAGGCGAACTTCTTTAGGGAGCTTAGAGTTACAGAGGTGCCCCCCCGTAGTGCATTAAGATCCTTTCAGGCGCCATACTAGCGTAGAGGAAAGTACCTGACCAAAAAGCCTTGACAGACGAGAGACAGTGTGTTAGAAAGGACAGTAGAATCCACATATGTGCTGTTGAGTTGTGTTTAGTAGTTTTTACAGAAATCCTGGATAAGAAGAACGTAACAATATAAACATTATTATTGCTGAATTAACTACAAAATGAAATTGAGCAAATGGGAACCCTGTGCCTCCTGCAGTTTGACAATATTAGAAATTTTAAGCTTAAATTAGGTTGAAAACCTCTCTCTCAAGATTATTCTAAAGCATACTACAGTTACCAAATTATCTGAGCGTAGCTATGAGGGTTTATATATTGTAAAAAAAAAACAAATTAAAAACATTTTTTAGTTTAGTTTATATATATATTTGGGGAGAGGTGTGGAAATCCACCAAACCCTACCTTTTCCCGAAAAATAAATCCTGGCTACGCCCATGCTTTGAAACATAGAAGTCTTTCTTTCGTAAAAGAAACACGATGCGTTCCTTACATTAAAACTTTGTTCTAGATAGCGCGGATATATAATAAGTGAAGGCTTTGGATCTAAAAGTACACTACCAAAGAAATAATTACAATATAATTTTGACTTTGATAGATCTGGCGCTAAAGCGGTGAGTAACAATGGATTTAAGTCAAACCACTCTTACAACTATGTACTCGATGATGTGTCCTGTCAGGCAAATGTGTCGACCTTAGACGTTTGTTATCATTTAGAATGGGGAAAACATGACTGTGTGCCCGGCGAGGAGGCGGGAGTCATTTGTGCTAACGGTAATTTTTTTAAATAGATACTATACTTTTACAATTTTACAATTTGCTAATTTATTACAGTTGATTATGTATATATATATATATTATATACATCTTTTTTATGGAGTTTTCGTAGCGAAAAAGAAAAGTTTGAAAGGATCATTAGTAAAGTTTAACATACATCTAAATTTAGTCAACTAAATTAGTGAACACGAACTAAGTCCCTTCAGGCTGCTGGTAGTCTATACTATAAGCTAGAAAGTTAGGCGTATGTATGTATGTATGTATGTATGTTGCGAAAAGAAATCAAAACCGTTGACCAATCTTGAACAAACTTGGCATAAATGTTCCTTAGGTACTATCTTAGACCGTAGTGTATGTATTGTAACCAACTTAAGACCCTCAAAAAAAAATTTGACCTACACTATGAAAGCATTATAACTTTATCGACCTATGTTCACCATATTTACATGAAAAGATCGAAAGGATCTAGATCTCTATCTAATTTTAGAAAATACACTTTGCGCAGATAGTTTTTTACTTTCGCACATAAAAATACAAAATATAGTCTATTGATTTCTTTATTTAATAAAATTAAGCTTCAAATATGTGTTTCAAATGCATTTTTACATAAATTCGTTTCCTATATCTGCGAATTTAGAATTTCTGACGAGCATTCTTTCATTAGACTTTACTCGAAATGTTACACAATACTACATCTCTCTATTCCTAGTACTAAATTTCTTAATTCCCTCTAACAAGATACAACTTCTCTTTGCAAAGATAGTTTTATAATTAAACACATGAACATACTAATTATCGTCCATTCATTTCAAATTTTAATCAAATTAACAAAGCCTTCTCGCAAAGCAGAATGAACTCTTTAAGCCAATATTTAACTCTCGATTAGTCTAGATCTAGATCTATATCTAACTCAAGATTTAGTTTATACTTAAACACATGAACATACAAAATTAAGTCTATTCATTTTATATTTTAATCAAATATTTGTAGGCATACTAGCAAATGTTTTTATTTGAATAAATGGAGTTACGTCGATTAGCTATTGTGATAGCTTCATTCATACTATTGTTACATTCACGCATTAGCTTTACTTATAACATTATTATTTCGTTTAATAGATTACAAAATGGCGATATGCTTTTTGTCTGACATTAATTTGTAGTGACCAGCTACAGAACCTTCAGTAAATTACAAATAGAATACAATATCATATTGTTATAACCCGACTGGAGGCGCTATAGGGTTAACTGTAGGTTTAGCTGACACAAGTGAACATATGCAATTCACTCAGGTCAATGGACAAGGGACAGTATTGCTTTTACACACAAATATGACCCGTTATCATGTGATCGAAAGCCTGCGTGGACCAGAGACACAGTGTGTAAGAAAGAGACAGTTCAAGATATGACAGAGAGGAGACCGGGAATTTAGTCGGCTATGAAGTCGGTCCTGGTGGAGTCCTTAAGTGTTATGTATGAGTTCAGAAAGAGACAGTAAAGTTTAGAACGATGATGGTGTAACAATTCTAGCTGATGTATTGCCGTCTAGAATTGGCTGTTATCTATTTATTCACTTATTCATTAACTCTTTCTCTCCTAACTGACGGTACCAACGTTGATTCCACCAGAATGTTGTAAATAATTACGGAGAGAAAGAGTTAAAGTACCAGATTATTTGGAGCTCTTGTTGAAACGTTCGTGTTGTAGTGTGGTGTCTATTTAGCAGTTGGTTACCGAAGGCCTGATTAGCATAGAAATATGGTAACAATGTTATTGTACACTTAACTAAATCGTTGATTTCTTATATTATCACTAGCAATTCAAAAATAATCATCCCCTCGACACCAAACAAGCCAATCACATACGTCATACATGAGGTCCGTCACAATCATTAACAATATCATTAAGGTTCACATCTCAATATCAATCTCATTAGACGGGAAAACACTGTTACGACACTTGGTTGAATTATGCCCTCTATCACGACAACTAAAACACACGAATGCCTTCTTTTACCTTCTAGAGTTTGATTCATTACTAGCTAACAACATGCTGCCACCACATAAAAAATCTCTTCCTTACAAATCGTCTCATCTGACCCAGCAACCGTGAACCATTCTATTACTTTCAGCATGTTCTCCATTGATCTCAAAATCAGTTGTCTGTATACGCTACTCTAGGGGTGGGCAACCTTTTCCATCGATGGCCGTATTAAAATTTTTTGGAATGAAGGGTTTATAAGGCCTTCTGTAAACACTGCTAAACAACACACAGCACAAAAACTTGACAACAAGAGTTACACATAATCTTTTACTTTAATAATGATGAAATAAAACAGACACTATGACACAATTGGGAAGAGAATCAACTACTAAAAAATGCTATAAAGTACATCACCGTACTAAACTCTACCATCTCTTTCTGGGCTCGAGGACTGCACCAGGATCGACTTCATGGCCGACTAACAGTCCCGGTCTTCTCGCTGTCCTGTCTTGAACTGCCCTGCATTACACACTCTGTGTCTCTGGTCCAGACAGGCTTAGGATCAGATGACCATAACACGGGATATATTCACCTGCAAAGCTCATACCAGCACTGTCCCTTGCCCTTTGATATAGCACGTTAAAGTGTGTAATTGGCCTGTGTCACATATGTCAGCTTATCAAACACAGAGTTAACCCTATCGCGTCGCCAATAGGGTTACAACAATATATATATATACTCACAACCTAGAAAAATACGCTAGATAACTGTGTATAATGTATTTTATTTCACATTTACACCGGTAATGTTTCGACATTTACTTTTTCATTTTGTTACACTTCCGATGGAGGAATTAGCAATTTCTAAAACTAATTTAAAGAATATTTTTTACAATGTTTTTCTTTTACATCACAATACTTCACTACAAATGTACAGTTGTATTTAATGTAAAATATTTAAGCGTTTACACTTATACACAATGTTGCGGAACTGCCTTACTAGCTGTTATGAAATCAGTCAGCCGGCGTTGACCTGTGATTAAACTTTTTATTTCAAGAAAAATAATGTAAATATTTAGAAACAATTTTGTTTTAACGTGTAAAAATGCAACTTATGGCACCTACAAGACTTCCTTTTTCATGTCCTTATTTGCTTTTAAGTATGACCTCTGGAGCTAAATCAGCTTCTTCGTTAAATGTTGAACTGAGTTTATTGAAAAATGGTTCCAAATTCTTGACGTCCTAAAATTTGCTTTCAAATTCCACAATGAAGGAATCGAAAAAAGTTTTCTAATTTTCAAACCATTTCACTAGAAATAGTGTCACCTATAAGTACTGAAAAGTGATAAAAACTGTCTTCACTTGCTTGCCTGGAGAATGAAAAGATTTAACATACACATTCATTTCATGTGCAAAAAAAACTATTTCAATATTTTCAATGAAAAACTCTTCATTAGAGGTATTACTTAGAAAGTAACAGTAAATGTCTTTTAAGGGACATAACACTTTCATCCTTGAGCTTAATACTTTGAACATGTTAAGGTAGTGGAAACTACTTTGAAAATGAACTTCGAATGTTTTAAACTATGTAAGGGGAGGCATCCCTACAAAAAATTGAGTTTTAGGTCTGTGAAAATTGTAGGACGGTTGTAAGTAGCAACCATACATAAGGTTATTCTAAAGAAAAGATATTCTGTTAACAATTCTGCTGTATCACAGTATGCAGAATCGTTTGAATCACACACACGTCTTTTTGTGAAATCAAATACACAGATGATAATTAAACTTTCTTAGTAATCTTTTTTTGTTTTGTTTCTGTGCACCTCTAGTTTATTCTTTCATCTTCACGTCCGCTTTATTTGACGAGATCCCCTACATCTCCCATAGTGTCGAACGCTTCCTTACCGACCTTTTGGCTCTCAGCATCTCCCAATTTTTAAAATTCGCCCTGTCCCCCCCCCCCGGTGGACGCTAGCGCTCCGTCAAAACCACTGCTTGAAAACATAATTATTAGTTTTGCATTGTAATTTAACAACTTTTAAAATATCATCAAATTAAATGTAAAAATGATTTGGAGTCTTTTAGATCTAAACTTAACAGATGAGGTATACTGATAGATGCCTTTTTAATTTTTGGATGCTTTAAAAAGGAAATTAAGTTTTTTTTAAATGCTTTTTTTTATAACGTGTAAAAAAAAACAACAGGTTACAAAGATAGTTTGTATAAAAACACAAACTAAATTTGGCTCAAAAGTAAACGTTAAGTAAAGGGTGAACCTGGCCAAAATGATGTCTTTTAATGAATATGTAATTGATCTAATTGTTTTAGGGTTAGTAAAATCACTAAATTTAGAAAACTTTCAGGACAGAGGACTCAAAAGTAAAGTAGCAATTCTACATAAAACACTGAGCCATAATGTTCAAATACAAAAACAAAATTTAAAAAAATACTCTGAAAGACACCAAAATAAAGGCACATTTCTCGTCCCATATGCTAGGACAAATTTGTACAAATACTCCTTCTTCCCTAGTGCTATTAGAGCATGGAATGGGTTGCCTGAGCTAGCCAGAAAAACCAGTGACTTGGCAGAATTTAAGTCATTGGTTAATATGCATGACTAAATGCATGACGCGTAGGACGTAATCATCTTCTTTTTTGAAGTAACGTCTGTATTATATAAGATAAGATAAGATAAAATAAATGTGTTAAATTATTGTACATAGACATCTCCTCTACTAAACAGCCTCACGTGTTTGTTACAAATAATAGTGATGGTTGTTCGCTAAATTGATTTTTAAAAATTTTATTTTTCACTTTCAGAAAAAAAAGTAACCGTTGCATCAGAAATTTGAATGATTCAAATTATTATGATGTCGGATATCCACTATCTCTTCTAGTTTTCAAATTTAATTATGTAACATTTTTTTTGCTACATGTACTTTTTAAAACAAAAACAAATTCTTTAAATATGTTGATTAAATTCTTTCTTTATAGGCATTTTCTTCTTAATTATAGGTTTTATTTTCACATTATTTATATATTCATTGTTTTTCATAAATGTAAAAGATTGTGACGAAACACATTTTGGACTAAATTGCAATGAAAATTGTTCTTCGCAATGTTTTCAAACTGTTTGTGATTCTAAAACTGGACGTTGCATAGCATGTATACGAGACTTTGAAGGTGACTTTTGCAACATCTGTAAGTACAAAAAGTCATTTATGTAAACGAAACTCATGAAATTTTAAAAACATTTTAGTTTATTAAACAAAATTTTTACAAATAAAAAGAACTTAAAACTAAAATGCAATTTTACTTAAAATTTTAAATGCTGAAATAAACTTTTTTTTCCTAAAAACATAAAGGTTTTAAAGTATTTTAAACGAATGTAAAAAGTAATAGTTATTCTATTTGATTAATTTTATTATTCAAATTAACTATATAAGTAAATGTTTACTTTATAAAGATAATTCTTTTTTTTTAAATTGTTTATTTTGATATTTGTGTTCATTTTTAGATTTGTTCTAAGTAATGCTAAGATTTATTTACATGTCTTTAGCTACTATTGATTGTCTCAGGAAGGTGCTGTAATATACTAAATCAATTCATAACCTTAGAAAAAAGGCTTTATTTCAATAAAACACGACTGATACACACAATAACACAGTACAGACTGGTCACGATTCACAAACTACGATAATGCGAACACGATTACAAATACTAGCACAATTACAAGCACGGGTAACACGCAAGTTCATTTAACGATCACTTTCAGGTGCCTTAAATTATTTTTAAATATATATATAATTTATATATATATTGAATATTATTATTTGTAATATTAAAACTTGTGAATACTTATAGAGACAGAAAGAGTTAATGAGAGGAAGAGAAAGACCTAGAAAGAGAGAAAGTGAAAAGGAAAACGAGAAATATAGAATATTAAAAAATAGAAGAGAATTTAAAAAAAACAGGGGCGTAGTTAAAAATTTTCTATTGTTTGGGGGCCTGGAGGGCTTGACTTGCTTGGGGGCCCCTGCATTTTGCGTTATATTTTTTTAAATTAAAAAAAAAACACTCATTAGGGGCCTCTCTCAAGTGGTGGCCGGGTAGATTTGAAATTCTCCCCCCTTTTCCCCTTCACCCTAGCTACGCCACTGGAAAATAATAGAAAGAAAGAAAGAGTGCCATACAGTGACAACTATAAGTGACAACTATGAGTGACAACTATGAGTGACAACTATGAGTGACAACTATGAGTGACATGTAGTGAGAGAAAAACAATGTAAGTTACAAGAAAGAAGAAGAGAGAGTCCCTAATCTTTAAATCTATTTTATTCTCCCTGTCTATTTTTCTTTTTTTTTTTTTGTGGATTGGGGGGGGGGTGGTACATCTCAATAATATGAAAAACAAATAAATCTTGGTATCGGAAAGCGTCAATCGAAGACTGAATTTGAGACGAAGATTAGTCTTGTTTTTAAAACTGTTCTTAGTTATGTTTACAATGTCGATATGAAAGGCAAAGCAACGCAGATGTGACGATCTCATGCTGAGCAAAAAAAGTTGACTTCAAGAAATCGCGCTTAAATATTTATTGTAAATTTCCCTCCTTAAGTACCGTGAAAAGACGCGTGTATTAAAGGATATTTTTTGTTTATGCTATTCTTTTTCTACTGATGTTATCCATCCTAATAAGAAAAGCAGTTTAAGTAAAATAAAGTAAAACGGATGGCTCGGCCAATACCAATGTGCAAGTGGCAGTCGAGGCACATTTAGAGTAAGTATATTTTTATTTGATACATTTATCCTTAGGTTTTGTTAAATGTAAGAAGTAACATCTTGTAGTGGGCCTTTTTTTGTCAATAAACGTGAGCAGAGCAATGATAAAACGCTATGTAAAAATTCGACAGTTTTAACGCGTACTCAATTGGCTAAATTGATTTGGCTGATACATTTTAAAATGTCTAAATTTATAAGAAATTAACAACATTATTAAGAATATTACTAATACCACCATTTTTTTCTTATGTTTTCAAACAAAAAGTGTTAATAGTAATTTCTATTACTAAATTTAAATATTTTCTCTTATACTAACTACTTATATATTTAACAAACAGATTACTTTTCATTAAAAGAGAGAATTTATTTTTGTTCAGTATTGAAAGTAATTTGAAACAACATTTAATAAGCATTGGTTTTTGTAGTATACACGTAGAGTTCAAGAACGGAACCCTGCTTCTATACATTGAAACAAATTGAAAGGTTTCTACTTCAGGATCGAATGAGAGGTAAGTCAGTTTTAAAGCATCTAAATCAGTTAGATAATTATCTTAATAAAATATGTTATTTGAACCATATCTTCATAATTATCAGTTCATTTACTTCGTACAAATATTAATATAACATTAATAAATCTCCGAATCCTGTGGTATTACGCCATTATTCAATCTAACAATACAATAGTATTGGCAACACTTCTGACTTCTATAGACGATGATATGGTTGCATATTGAAACCTGCCTTTTTTCGGCCTGAGCGGAGCACTATCAATGCTGAATTTCAGTTTTGTGTTTCCACACAAACTGTATTTGTAACCTTTTTTTTTCTTAGAGTTTTCAAGTCTAAATTTTGTGTAAAATGTTTTACATTTCGTTCTGTTCGAATACGAAGGTTTGTATAAAATAAAATAAACCATTAAACATGAACGTGAAATGAAATAGTATACTCAAAGCAGAATTTGTTTTTCTGAGGCGACAACTAAACTGTTAATAGTCTGAATCATTTTTTTACGGTAAAACCCGAAGCGTAAACATGTGTCTAACAACTCGGCCATTTTTGTGAATTGGCCTAGGTGTGAGGCCACTATTCTTCTTCATTATGTTACTTCATGCCTGGTCAATTACCTCTCAGCTAATGTATACATGTCTGGTAAGTAATGATTGTAGTATTTTTTTTAGAGATGTACTAATTGATAGTTAGTATGTATTTTACAATACGTCTATTGAAGTAAAACTCTTATGGGCAAAGGGTGGGGGAACTCGATGCTCAAAAATGGCTCTAACATATTCCTAGAAAGCTTTACTACCTAGTTAACCCCGCTGTAAAAAAATTAGTTTAACCGTTTACATTTTTCAAAATTAAAAAATAAAAATAAAAGCGTTTAATTTTGGGCTAGAAAACTAAAAAATGTTTATCTAGAACCTACTTCACGTCTTCGGGTATTTCCGCATGTAGGCTCTATTTATATTAGAGTTCAAGACATTTATGTTGAGAAGTATTTTTGAGCACCGTCTTCAGAGTATTAAAATGTATTTTAGGTTTTTACGTTCGCTCCAAAAGGATTTGTTCTCGGGCAAGCTGGAAATGGAGGGGAGTATAAAAAGATAATTTTTATTATTAAAAAAATAAAACAGAGTAACATTCGTTTTTTAGAAAAGTTTTTTTTCTTCTAATTTTCGTGTTAAAGATATGTCTTTTTGAAAACATAGTTAGTGAGAGTCTAAACACAATGGTCAGAACTGCTCTAATATCTGTAACTCTTTATGTATTGATCAAATTTGTTATGATCTTGACACAATCTGCTTTATAAAATAATGTAAAAGATGTGTGAGGGTATATTGTTTTATACTATCTATCTATCTATATATCTATCTATCTATCTATCTATCATCTCATTTAATATATCGATCACTCTATCTTTGTATCTATCTATCAATCTGTCAGCTTATTTGTCTATTTATCTATCTTTTTATCTATTTATTAATTTATCTATCTATATATCTATCATCTTATTTAATATATCGATTTATTTATCTTCACTCTATCTTTGTATCTATCTATCAATCTGTATTTTTATTTGTCTATTTATCTATCTTTTTATCTATTTATCTATTTATCTATCTATCTATCTATCTATCTATCTATCTATCTATCTATCTATCTATCTATCTGAATACAGCTGCAAAATAATCCGACAAATTCACTTAATTTATTGTGAATTTACTTCTCAATATCTAGAAGCGTGTTTATGCCTTTAAAAAAACGTACAAAAGAATATTAAAACATGTTATCTTGTTCATAGGTCCACACTGACCAAAAGACAAAAAAAAAGAAAAATGTATTTATTTCTTTAAAAAGAGATTTTTTGTACAGGATTCTTGATAAGTCCTACAAATCAGAAGTATTTGCAAGTTTGTTTTTCAGCTGATGTAATGTGGTCTGGAAGAGCTGGAAATACTTTTAAAAAGACATTTAAATGGAATAAATCTGTTCTTTTTACATGGTTAAGATTAGAATTTGATAGTAAAGGTATGTATCTCATTATACACTATTTTTTCCTTCACATTTTAAAAATTAAAATTCACCTCTTCGAAATAGCGCTAATATTTAATGCGCAATAAACCACAGCCAATACTGTACAGTTGGCAATACACAACATTGACTGTTCTATGTTCTGTTGTGGATATTTGAACCGCCTATCAACTCTGTACTGTAGTATCAAAAACTCAACTGGATTCACTTTACCTTGATGAACTCGTACGTAATGAATCGTAGATCGTAGTTGTGAAAGGTCTATTTACTTTAGATGTTTCTTTAAACTTCGCCACAAGGCCGGTCTTAGTCCACTGCAACCTATGCGACCGCAGTGGGCCCCGCA
>JAZGLO010006548.1:0-28916 GCA_036873155.1 Biomphalaria sudanica | reverse complement strand
TTCAGACATTGACTAAATTTATATAAATAGCTAAAAGCCATAAACATAAAAAAATGATAATTACGACTGTTACTATAATGAGTTATATTCAATATCAAAATGTAGAATAGTATCAACTATGTGTGTGTGTGTGTGTGTGTGTGTGTTTCCATGATGATGATGTGAAGAGGTTAGCAGTTGGTTGGTGGCTATTTAGTGTCAATGATGCAAGAGAAACGGCATTGTCGTCCGCTGAGGACAGCAGTCAGAGATACAGACCACTCCAGAATGTCTATTACATGTATTTCAAGTTGAATTTGTCTCTATTGTCATCATAGTTCTATTTAGTTTTGTTCACAAAGAAGTTATGCAAGTTATTTCAAATTTGACATAGTGCCCCTACAGCGGTTTAGTTGTCTACCAGCAGTTTGGTGCTACAAGTCAACGACCGTCCACAACATAGACAATCATGATAAAATATCTTACAGCAGACAGTCAATGTAATGTTTATATTCCTCTTTATTTTTTGCGATTATTGTTTTGAACATTTTGTTTCGTTTCAATCAATATATTAAAGACAATTTACAGAAATGTAATCTAATTAACAAAACAAAATGAAGTTTCTAGGTTGAATTATAATTTGGCTCTTCAATTGATTATAGTTTTCAGTTTGAGATCTCTTAGTGCCTCAAGCTTTAGTAAGTCCATGAAGTTTGGGACCATTCAAAAACTTCTTATAAATGAATTATATGTTTTAAAAAATACCACACTGTTTAAGGCCATCTGTTGTGTAACTGGTACATTTGAATCAAGTATAATTAAAGCAAGCCCATTAAAGTTATGTTGAGCGACTCGATTATCGTTCGCTATTTCGATCAATACAACAAGTGTCAGCATTTGGAAAGTAGCACTTTGTACACTTAAATAGGGTATTAGAGAACATGCAAGGAGAGGTGACTATAGTGAAGTTACACAACAGAATCGTACATTGAGCACTCGATATAATTTCGATATCTGTTAATGTTAATTTATTCACCGTACTTAGCTATAGCCATAGCTATCATAATGCCTTAAATATCCTAGAGAATTGGTCGTAAAATTGTACATTACATATAACAAGGCATTGTAATGTTTGGAAGCGAAATATACGTTCATGCCACAATTTGACCAATGCACTTCTCTTTACTTTTAGAATCTATATCGAAAGATAAGATAATAGAATTATTTGGTTCAAGCGAGGATCAAAAGAGTTCTTTTACCTGTTTTAATTTTATCGGTGTCTTCTCTGTGAAATAAAAAAAATTATTATAACTATATAGCCACTCTTATTGATTATGTTTTCTTAGCAATCTTATACATGATATCATAGATATTATTTAGGTGCACGTTATGAAGCATAAGTTCCTTTTTTTTAAAAAATCCATTTTGTGTACTGCCATTATATTTTGATTTTAAGAATGTACATCCATCTGCCGAATCATCGTTAATATTACCTAATAGTTTGAATACTACGTCACTTCAGGAAATGTTTTCAGTTCTGTTACGTCCTGTATGTACAAGCAGTTGATCACTTTGTATCATGTTTGCTCAACGGTAAAGTTAACAGCAGGTTTTGAATAATTCTATAAAATGTTTTTTTTTTACTTGTCTCAAGTTTCAAAAAAACAACAAAAAAAAAAAAACAATGTTCTCGCTCGAACCTCATTCAAAATGGCAGGAGATGGTGACTGGCAGGGTTCAAATCCGGGATCATCTTGTGAACTGTTTGGAGCTCATACCTCGTGACCCGACAGATATCGTGAACAGTTTAAAGTCATCTCACGACTTATGTGGCTGTGTGCGTGTATATCAGTGTGTGTGGGTGCGAGTGTGTGCGTGCGTGCGTGCATGGGTTGTTTTGTTGATGTTAAGTTTCAATGATTTCCTAAGGTAGACTAGAATCTGTTGAATGTTGTGCTGCAGTTAAGTGATTACTTTCTACCACACCACCATGTTAGGTTTAAGCCTTTTGAATGCATGAGACGCAGGCATGTGTAATAAAGCAGAAGACATGTGCATTCACTGATTAAAATGTAAAGCTGCATCATTGACTTTAACGGCCACCTAAAATAGTTTTTTTTAAAATCAACTTATGGAACCAAATGTAAATATAAAAGGTTCCCTTATAGTTCCCATTAATTTCTATCGGCAATTTACATTTCTGGTGCATAACTTCAATAATGGCATGTTAGTGTTTCGTGTTTACCAAATATAGATCTAGAATGTTTTGATAATCTAGGTATTTTAAAAGGTTCGCGATTACTTGTGTACACTATACATTAGTTTGAATACAATTTCTAAGCGTTTTATTATTTAATGATCTTTCAATATAACCTTGAAACGTTTTGATTGACCTTGATGGAGCGCAGACACTTTTGTGAAAGCGTTTGAGAAGCCTTGCTTGCTTTCTCTTGATCTCGCCGATCTAAAAGCCATACAGAAAGATGAGAAGAACCACTGCTTTCAAACGGTATGCTTTCAAACGGTATGCTTTCAAACGGTATGCTTTCTAACGGTATGCTTTCAAACGGTATGCTTTCAAACGGTATGCTTTCAAACGGTATGCTTTCAAACGGTATATTTTTTGATTAGACAGAGGTGGCCATTTGTTCCTTCACATTGAAATTCCTATTTGAAAACTGCCAGGACGGCTGCAAGGTTTAGCCAGACAGTTTTTTATTTATTTTAGAACTAGCGATGTTCTGGTGAAAGTTGTTGTAGAAAGTGAAGAGCCGCTACTTTCTTATCGACTGCTGGGATTTTATGGATTGAGAAATGAACGACTATAAATAGAAAATATTTGTTGTAAATGTTGTTCTGTTACTGGATTTAGTTATTTGAAGCACTTTTATAAGGGTACTACCACTGCCATGATGGTTATTTGTATTCTAAAAGTATTTTTTTTGTAATACAGCGTCTTTTTAACTGTAAAATACATCACTTTACCTTCACTTATCCCTTAGTCTGAACCGTTAGGGCACCATACATGATATGTTGACCTTCTTTCTCCATTCCTCAGTATCTTTTGTCTTGAATAGAATATCTTTCTTTAATTTTGTCTTCCCTTTCCTTGACTGCCTTCCTCTTCTTGTCTGGTAATGTCCCACGGAGAAAGCTCTTTTGGATTTTTAAGGACCTTGTGATATGGCCATTGTCACGAGTCGAGTCTGTGACCTATTTCGACCAGTTTCTAGAAGCGAGTTCAAACTAGTGCAAATGTCCAGCGTAAACAAGTTAATTTTAGATATCCAATCAAAGAAAGAGGTTAAGGGAAAAAAATAGCAAACGTCAGCTTCTAGAAGGTCAAAGTTACTAAAATAATTATTTGAGAAGGTTCCATGATTCTGGAACGTACGATCAAAGAAAGTATAAATTAAGGGAAAGTGAGTTAGACGGGGTCCTCGCATAGTAGTAGTTCTTGTGGAGCGTTGATCCTCGCATAGTAGTAGTTCTTGTAGAGCGTTGGTCCTCGCTCAGTCCTCGATTAGTAATACGTTTTATGATATTAGCGGGTCTATTAAGTAAAGTTTTAGTAGTTGAGGTTGAAGTTATACTAAGTGAACTTTCATGTATCATTTAAGTTTTATTTATGAAGTATCAAGTCAAGTTGTTATTGAATTAAGAAGTTAATTTGATGTGAAAGCTGAAGAAGTATCCAAAGAAGTTTGAAGAAAATACAGAGAGATGTTTCTTTCTTCATTTCATTGAATTTTTTTCAAGTTTGATAATATAATCCCCGGCAAGTGTAATCGTCACCGTCACAGCCATTAAGTTTGAAAGATTTTTCATGCGTTTAGTGTTTAGCAGGTCATCGTGAGGCCCCATTGCCGTTCCTATATATATTGTATATGGAACTGTAAAACTCAGAGTTGATCTGTTGCTAAGATGTTATATAGTCTCTGTAAGACGGCTTCTTTAAGTAACTAAGGACAAAATACTTTTGTGTCTAGAGCCTAAATCCATCTAACTAGTCTAAATCTTAATTCATATTTATTTGTTAAACTGTTGCCTTACAACTTATTTCTGAAGTAGTACCACCTGTCGCATATGGAGAGTCTTTTTAACAAATAGCATAATAAAGAACAACAAAAGTTGGCTCTCAAAGAATGTTTTTTATTTTACTCTTGACTAAATGCGTCAAGGAAGCTGAGCTGTCTGATGCTTCTATATGCAGCCCATAGTTTAACGTTTAATTAATTAACTTTAAATGTGTAGAAATATTTTATTTTTAAAACTTGGTCGTGACAAATAACTCAATTGTCTGATGTTCCTCTGACAGCCACATAAACCCTGTGTTACTAGAGTTAATGCCCTTGTAAATTAAATCCTTTCGCACTTTCTAGTCCGTTTATGAGCCTGTGTGTGTATGTGTGTGTGTGTGTGTGTGTGTGTGTGTGTCTGCTTGTGCTTCTTTGTGTGAATAGGTGTATGTATGTGATTGTGTGTGTGTGTTATTTGGTCCCATTTTAAAGTAAACACTACTATTAACTTTAAAATAATCGAGGGATGAAAGTACAATGACTAATTTTAGTCACACTTATGTTGTTCAGATCACCATAACTCATTATTTACAAGTGTGTGCGTGTGTCAATCGTGGTCTCACTTTAGATCTAAAAGTAAAATGTGAGCATCTAAGACTCATGTAGCAAGGTGTCCAATCGGTGCTAAAGTCATAACTTTTCAACTGTTTACCCTTCTTAAACAAATCCCTCCCTTTTTCCGTATCAGTCGTACGATGTACTTCTCATATGGATGATGTAACACACCATTGTGGAAGCCTCACTTAGAAAGTGATTAAATGAAACCAAATCAAAGTAAAATAAAGTTGCATTGAAAATCAGACATCAGAAGCCAATGTGTAGAAAACGTTTTAATGTGTCAAGGAAATGTTGAGTAATAATAAGAAAAATAAACAGTTTAAACAACTTTCTCACGTAATACTAAAAATGTTGTTTAGTCTTTTTTTCTCTCAAAATTTTTTTTGCATTTGGTTTAAAAACTTGATTTTTTTTTCCGACTTGATGATACTTCTTCCGCATAATGATCAACACTTGCATAGCATTGATTTGTTCATTTTGTGACACTAATCAATACACCTCTTACAGAACAGCACTGACCCACATATTACGTAACATAGAGTTAGTCGTCATGAAATGGACCTAAAGCTGAAGTATAAATATAAATAGATTATTTAAAGCAACTAACATTTTCAAAAGTATGATGCAATGAGTGAATGGCTATAATGCGACTTCCCGTCTGTGTTTGAAATGCAAAAATCCCATAACAATCCCTTGAGATAAAAAGCAAATGTAATCTGAAACTACTTTTTGTTTTATTGCACATTAACGACTGCAATTGGAAAGCTCGCCCCCTCTCCTCAAGTGATGCCCAGCTGTTATCTGAACTGTAGAAGATGTTACTTGGAAGTCTGTCCTCCAATAGTGATGAGGATGTGAGAGGATGTCTGCAACAACAAAAAATAATCAATTGATCAAAATTTAACCCAGAAAACTCGTGACTCTTGAATTTAAAGATTAGATTATCAGCTTTAGTTGGCACCGTTTGATTTAATGACATTTCTTGGTTCAACTTTTTAACTTTATTAGAACATTTTCAAATTAATAAGGGGAGATAACGTGCGCTGCATTCACTTCCATTGTTATCATATTCTTTTTTCCTTTTCTAATCTGTAGTCTTGACATAATGTTTGCCAGTCAACTCTTTGGCAATACAGAAAAAGGAAACTTTAGCCAAATAACTCAATGCTGTTTTACATAAGTGAATTACTCACGAACCTTTCTCACCGATGGCTGGCACTGATCTGGAAAATCTCCCAGAAGACTTCCCTAACAAGATGGAAGCAGTGTGTCTGTGCTAATCTTTGAGTCCTGCATTCACAGGCTCTGCTTTGTTCAACGAGTTCTTTTGTTTACAATTTCTCTGACGGATGTAGAACTATAACTTCAAGAGCTTTTATGTTTAAAGTCGAATTAATAACATTTAGTGTAGATTTAGATTAATGTAGATAATCATCCTCAATAAACATTTTGTGTTTGATTCTTAATTTTTAAGAACTTATGGCGCCTTTGTATTTCAGGACATCATAAAAACAAGTAACTATTTAATGAAACAATGTTATAGTCTTTGATCTACTCGCTTTACATTTATATGTCTTTAAACTTTAAACGTCAACATGATCCACTTGAAATGTACTAACCATTGAAATATAAATTGCCACCATTCTGTATCAAAAGCCATTGACTAACCATTGAAATATAAATTGCCACCATTCTGTATCAAAAGCCATTGACTAACCATTGAAATATAAATTGCCACCATTCTGTATCAAAAGCCATTGACTAACCATTGAAATATAAATTGCCACCATTCTGTATCAAAAGCCATTGACTAACCATTGAAATATAAATTGCCACCATTCTGTATCAAAAGCCATTGACTAACCATTGAAATATAAATTGCCACCATTCTGTATCAAAAGCCATTGACTAACCATTGAAATATAAATTGCCACCATTCTGTATCAAAAGCCATTGACTAACCATTGAAATATAAATTGCCACCATTCTGTATCAAAAGCCATTGACTAACCATTGAAATATAAATTGCCACCATTCTGTATCAAAAGCCATTGACTAACCATTGAAATATAAATTGCCACCATTCTGTATCAAAAGCCATTGACTAACCATTAAAATATAAATTGCCACCATTCTGTATCAAAAGCCATTGACTAACCATTGAAATATAAATTGCCACCATTCTGTATCAAAAGCCATTGACTAATTATTGAAATATAAATTGCCACCATTCTGTATCAAAAGCCATTGACTAACCATTGAAATATAAATTGCCACCATTCTGTATCAAAAGCCATTGACTAACCATTGAAATATAAATTGCCACCATTATGTATCAAAAGCCATTGACTAACCATTGAAACATATTCAAAATATAACAAAGTTGTTATGTACTATTACGCTGATGAGACTTACAATCATATATACTAACAAAATTGTAATTATACCATTTTTAATTATTTGTATTCAGTAACTGGGCATTTTGAAATACGTTATTGTAAATTATCATAATGACTTATAAGTTAATAAGTCTGATATATTATAAGGTGGCTTACCTAGCTGACAAAACTAATACGTTATCAAAGTGACTTGAGACATAATGTATTGTTATTGACTAAATTAATAGAACTGCTCAATCTAGTTGGTGCTAGCCCATCACTCGGCGGCCAGTTCGATCAACATACTTTACTGATAGGATCAAGTTAACCTAGCGAACTATAAAATCTGGTCTTGGGCCACAGTCTGACACTTGATTTATGTTGGTCCATTTTTAGAAAATAGTTTAGAATAGTAGTGTAGTCCTTTTTTGGTTTGTATTGATCAAGTTTTAGGAACTTCGAAACATTTTTTTTTATTCTTTACTTTTTTTTATGATATTGTCAAACAGCATAGTTAAAAAAACTAATTAATATTTTTAGCTAAAAATTAAACAAATAAATAACAGTTGTCAGATAATTTCCTTTTTTTTTTTGCATGTATCAGATTAAGTTCGCAGTCAACTGTTATTCACAATGAAGAGTTCTTAGTGTTTGTGCCCTTAAGGCTGTACTACATCTGTATAAATGAAATGTGAGAGTTGAACTCTAGGCCCAAAAATAAATCAAATGTGGACAAGAAAAAGAAACAAGTGTCTAACCAATGATATTACATTACATATAATACATAGGACATACAAGAAATGATTACAGTAGAACGTCGTTTATCCGACTCAATTGGGACCGGACACCGTTCGGATACGCGATTGTTCGGATAACCGAAAACCGAAGCGATCCATATGCAACCGGACACTATACGAATATTGACGCCTATAACGGGATATCCCTCACCTTGGTTTTTTCCGTCACTTTTCGCCTCGCGCGAAACAACTGTTGAGCATTGCCTGTTCGAAAACGTATTCATACAGTATATGTGCATTACAGTACATGTGGTTGATAAAAAAAAAAAAAAACTGGTCCGGATATTTGACGCTCCGGATAATGAACGTTCGGATAAACGACGTTCTACTGTAGTTTATTATAAGACACTTGTAAAAAGAATGTCGATACCTCAGAGATTATTCAAGAGCTCAGCCAATACAAAACAAGAATCAGAACGTTACTATAGCTGGTCTTCTCACCTCACTAGCATGTACCATCAGACTCAATGGACACAGGACTGGGGATGTACTAGGACTTAATGGACCTTTAGTACACGGGACTGGGGATTTACTAGGACTAAATGGAGCTTTAGAACACGGGACTGGGGATGTACTAGAACTTAATGGACCTTTAGTACATGGGACTGGGGATTTACTAGGACTTAATGGACCTTTAGTACACGGGACTGGGGATTTACTAGGACTAAATGGACCTTTAGTACTTGGGACTGGGGATGTACTAGGACTAAATGGACCTTTAGTACTTGGGACTGGGGATGTACTAGGACTATATGGACCTTTCGTACTTGGGACTGGGGATGTAATGTTGCTAAATGGACCTTTCGTACTTGGGACTGGGGATGTAATGTTGCTAAATGGACCTTTCGTACTTGGGACTGGGGATGTAATGTTGCTAAATGGACCTTTCGTACTTGGGACTGGGGATGTAATATGACTAAATGGACCTTTAGTACATGGGACTAGATTGCAGGATGGGAAGAAATCGGACGGTGGGATTAAAATAAATGTTTAGTGTGTTTGGAGTGAATTTAATTAAGGTAAAAGGGGGTGTGTGACAAAGATGACAAGAAAAAAATGTGACTTTATGGTAACGAATTGTTAAAAAACTTGAGTGGGAGACTGTAAATGTTATAACTCTTCAAATTGTAAGAAATCTTTTGAAATCTGGATTTTGTGTAACGTGGGGGGGGGGGGGGGCAAACTACCATTCATGTTAATGTTTTTGTAGGAACTGTTTTTTTGTGATGTGAGCTGCTACCAAAAACAAGTTCTACCACTCCCACACACCCATTTTCTTTGACCTGCTGTGCCGAGGTTGATTTACAACCTTCATTATTTTGTTCTTCTGAAACCATTCTACACGGACGCATGTATCTCCTTATAAAGTGACGCATCTAGAACTATAGCGCACTTGACTCCAAAAATTTCTTGGAGAGTTTCCACCTAAAACTCTGTATTTTCCCCTGTCTACCTCTAACGTTGACTGCTTAGAATACTGTGCTCTTTAAGTAACAACGTTAGTGCCTGGTGAACACAAAACGAGTCCAGCCCAAATGTAGACATTACTAGTTGAGCTTTTAAAGATGGGAATACAAGAGACATTGAACTGACATGATGTCTTGCGATGTAGCGGGAAGACTTGAACTGACATGATGTCTTGTGATGTAGCGGGAAGACTTGAAGTTACATGATGTCTTGTGATGTAGCGGGAAGACTAGCACTGACATGATGTCTTGTATTGTAGCGGGAAGACTTGAACTGACATGATGTCCTGTAATGTAGCGGGAAGACTTGAACTGACATGATGTCTTGTGATGTAGCGGGAAGACTTGAACTGACATGATGTCTTGTGATGTAGCGGGAAGACTTGAACTGACATGATGTCTTGTATTGTAGCGGGAAGACTTGAACTGACATGATGTCTTGTATTGTAGCGGGAAGACTTGAACTGACATTATGTCCTGTGATGTAGCGGGAAGACTTGAACTGACATGATGTCTTGTGATGTAGCGGGAAGACTTGAACTGACATGATGTCTTGTGATGTAGCGGGAAGACTTGAACTGACATGATGTCTTGTATTGTAGCGGGAAGACTTGAACTGACATGATGTCCTGTAATGTAACGGGAAGACTTGAACTGACATGATGTCTTGTGATGTAGCGGGAAGACTTGAACTGACATGATGTCTTGTGATGTAGCGGGAAGACTTGAAGTTACATAATGTCTTGTATTGTAGCGGGAAGACTTGAACTGACATGATGTCCTGTGATGTAGCGAGAAGACTTGAACTGACATGATGTCTTGTGATGTAGCGGGAAGACTTGAACTGACATTATGTCTTGTAATGTAGCGGGAAGACTTGAACTGACATGATGTCTTGTGATGTAGCGGGAAGACTTAAACTGACATGATGTCTTGTGATGTAGCGGGAAGACTTGAACTGACATGATGTCTTGTGATGTAGTGGGAAGACTTGAACTGACATTATGTCTTGTGATGTAGCGGGAAGACTTGAACTGACATTATGTCTTGTTATGTAGCGAGAAGACTTGAACTGACATTATGTCTTGTAATGTAGCGGGAAGACTTGAACTGACATGATGTCTTGTGATGTAGCGGGAAGACTTGAACTGACATTATGTCTTGTGATGTAGCGGGAAGACTTGCACTGACATGATGTCTTGTGATGTAGCGGGAAGACTTGAACTGACATGATGTCTTGTGATGTAGCGGGAAGACTTGAACTGACATTATGTCTTGTGATGTAGCGGGAAGACTTGAACTGACATTATGTCTTGTGATGTAGTGGGAAGACTTGAACTGACATTATGTCTTGTGATGTAGCGGGAAGACTTGGACTGACATGATGTCTTGTGATGTAGCGGGAAGACTTGAACTGACATTATGTCTTGTGATGTAGTGGGAAGACTTGAACTGACATTATGTCATGTGATGTAGTGGGAAGACTTGAACTGACATTATGTCTTGTGATGTAGCGGGAAGACTTAAACTATAAAACTACGACCGACAAATTATGTTCACTTTCCCCATAAAACAGCTAAAGTGACAGGAGGTTTTTTTTTGTTTCGTTTTGTGTTTTTGTTTGTTTGTTTGTTTGTTTTCTTTTTTTTGGCAAGAATTCGAGAAGTCTGAGGACGCACTGATAGGTCATTGATTGCATCCATGATAGAATGGTTTAGTATGTTCTGCGGTGTCATGACGTTGTGCCATCAAAGGCTTGCATCTATTTAGGTGGAACAAAGTACAGCCAGCAGGGGATATTCAGAGACAATACAGGCTCAGTGAAGAGCTTTAATTATTGGTAACATGATCTGGCTTTATCAAAGCCACTAATTTTAAACTAGATTGGCCTCACATCAAGTTCTAAATAAAGATTAGGGTTAATTTTGGAATGTCACTTACTCTGACGAGAATAGAAAAAAAAACACAAAGAGGGCGTAAAGTGTAAGTACTTGTTGGAAGATTAATTTTTTTCTTTTCTCCAGAAAATTTACAAATTCAAACACACAAGCATTCAACAACAAACATAAACAACATACATAAACATTAAAGAACACAAATATCAAATAACACACACAATACTTAGACAGACATAAGTAAAAATGTTTTCTTAATCTATTCAATGTCCACTGCAAGTTTATGACAGTGATGTAATGGATCCTACACTTTAATGTCCCGATAAAGAAAAATAGATTCTACAAATTGTTATGTGAATATCTAGAATCTGACCCACATTCCACTAAGCATTCCACCCTCGAGGCCAATCAACAGAGAGGAGATTTTCCCTTCTGGGAGGACGCCCTCTATGTGGTTCTCTTGTAAAGCTTTCTTGCCTGCTTCCACCGCTATAGCCACTACATTAACATACACTGTTTGATGGTCTGGCCAAGATGACTTGGGCTCTTGTTTGTTCGAAATGGTCAACAGGGATTTACAAGCAGGGCCAAAGTCTGTTAGCGTTTTTTTAGTGTTGGCGTCACGTATTCAAATCGCAAGAAGTCGAAAATGGACTTTTTTGTTAAGACTATACAATTGTACGAGCAGTCCGCTATTGACAGGCATTGGCTCAGACATTTGAAGTGTTCCAGATAAATAGAATCAAGTATCACGGTATCACCATAAAAAAAAATCTTGGCAGTGAATAAAAGTTCACACAAAAAAGTTACTTGAATGTTGAAATCTTAACGATGAAAGAAATTATTTAAATAGGATTATGTGACGTATTACTTCATAATAAGTCAAAACAAATTAAGAGTGAGATGTTTTAATTTTCATTACAGAAGCACAGAAACAATTATATAAGATGAATAATAAGAAAGTCATTTCGAAACATAAATAATATGCCAATGGAAATAAATTAAGGACGCTCCTTGAAAAGAGACACATAAAGTACATGGATGGATGGATGGATGGATGGATAGATGGAAGGATGGATGGATGGATGGATTACATTTTTTATGCATCCGAGTAAAATGTAAAAATGACATCTTTTAAAAAAAGTGATACATCTTAATAGTAAGTAGTGTTTTTAAGAAGCAAACATAGCGGGAAAACATTTGTCTTCGATTGTGTTGAAATACCTAAAATGATCACTTAACATCTTTCTATTTGTTTGTCAAAATCTAAATCTGATGAGGGCATTTATTTGATTGAGATTTAAATAAAAAATACAAAATTTGCACTTACCAAAGTGCGCTACCAAGTGAACTCAAATGTCTCTAAGTGTTATATACTATGCAAACTGTTTTTACACACACATTAACACACTCATGGACTGTTTTGGTTTTAAGACAATACTGTAAATTCACACAAAATAATAGTTTAAAGGTATTCGGTGTCCAATCACAACTTCATAATAAGCTTAACAATTTCAAGGACGCTAAATTTATTTCAACTGTTACCAACTAAATAAAAATACAAAATTAAGCTGCAAACGTAAGAGCTTAGAAAATGTAAGTCTTCAGAGCTGAAAAAAATACGTTTAAAAATTGTATTTTTAGTATATTAGCAAGTCACAGCTTAATGAAAGCTATTTATTTATTTTTTTATAATTCGAAAATTGTTTCGGATACCGAACATTTCGGGTATTTACGAACTTTTTATAACGTATTGCGGTCATTCGTGTTATTTGGTCTCTTTGTTCACCAAATAAGTGTCTTTTGCAGTAAAACTCTTTGGCTCTAGAACAGCAATGCCCAAACTACGGCCCGCGGGCCAGATCCGGCCTGCAACATGCTTCTATCCGGCCCGCCAAAACATTGGAACAAAATGTAAAAAAAAAATTAAAAAAAAAATGTTGAAAAAATATTCTCTTGAAGTTAGGATTCCAACCCTTTCTTGGATGATTTCCTCCTTTAGGTTTGTTATTCTAACATCTAAGTCAATATTTGTTTTATTGTAAGAACATCAGTATGGGTTTTTTTCAATGGCGATAAGACTTGACAGCTATTTTTAAATCTTGGACAATTCCGCTACTGTCTTGAGCTAGCCTTGTCCTTGACACCTTGTGTAACAAAGAGCATCATTTCTGGTCGTGTTCTTTTGTTATCAAAGCCCTTGTACCGTATTGTTTGACGTTTGTGATTTAATAAAGTGGGAGAGCCTAAGATATGAAAAGTGGACTCTGAATGTAGAAAGTTTCAGAAAAAGAGGACAGATCTTTACTTTTTTGTGGAATAGGATAGTAAGCCAACATGTTTGATTTGTAAAGAAAGTGTGGCTGTTTTAAAAAAACATAACATGAAAAGGCATTATGAAGCCAAACACATAAACGCATATGGTGGCATTCTTGGTTTGAGCCGCGAAGACAAGATTGTCAAGTTACGTCTAGAGTTTGGGGGATTGACAAGAATATTTAGGAGACAAGAAAATGAGTCTGTGATAAGGGCCAGCTACAGAGTTGCTCACATTTTAGGTAGAACAATGAAGCATTTTTCCGATGGCAAATGTGTAAAAAAAAAGTGCTTGCTAGCAGTGATGGAAGAAATGTGTCCCGAAAAAAGAATGCAGTAGAAGCTCTTAGCCTTTTTCGCATGATTTTTACAAGGCGAGTGGAAGACGTGGGTGAAAATCTCCACTCACAATTAAAAGACAGAGCAGCAGAATTCCGAATTTCTATTGCGCTGACGAGTTCACTGACATAACTGATACTGCGCAACTCTTGGTATTTCTTCCCGGTACAAACAGCAACTTTGATATAACAGAGGAGTTTGCAGCTATGCGGAGCATTCATGGGACTACACCTGGAGAAGAAGACCTGTTCAAAGAAGTGTCAACCATCATAGAGGAACTTGCTCTTCCTTGGAATAAATTAGTTGGAGTGACTACTGATGGCGCTAGAAATATGGTTGGATGTCACAGCGGACTGACAGTAAGAGTTATTTAAAAAGTTGTTGAGTCAAATGGAACTGAACCCCTGCGGCTTCACCGCATCCTTCACCAATAAAATATTTGTGAAAAGGTTTTGAATCTGGACTATGTGATGATCATTGTGCTCAACACTGTACATTTCATCAAATCACAGGCGTTGAATGACTGAAATAGATTCGGAATATGAAGACGCATTCTATTTCCCAGTGAAGTACAAGGGTAGGCTGGTTAAGCCGAGAAAAGGTATTAAAACTTTTTTTTATTTGAGACACGAAATTGAAATATTATGACGGATTGACTTACAAAGCCAGACATCTCTGCTTGAAAATTTCAAGTGATGCAAACTATTGACTTCTACTTCGTGTTACCTGCAGAAACTTTTGCAAATCTTCCAAGACAAGCGCTAAGGATGATCACAATGTTTACAAGCACTTATTTGTGTTGACAAACTTTTTCTTGGTGTTTCATCTACGCAGGCAGATATTCAGAAGATGGTTTTGGAGAAACTTCAAGCATCACATTAATTTATGTAATTAGGTCAACAAATAAAACTATTAAAAATAGCTAATTGTATTTTTTTTCTCTTTGGTAATATGGTCCGCGACACGATTGTCGAAAATTAAAATGGCCCGCAGACCAAATAAAGTTGGGAGTCACTGCCCTATACAATATCTGAAGTTAATGGAAACCATGGATCATCATAGGGCGATCCTTATTGTATTAATTCAGTTTGATAAAATGGGGCAGAGGTATGTTTATATTTTTTTTAGTTGGTTTCTTAAAAGTAAAAGTAAAGTTCTCCTTTTAGACATTGTGGTCTCTAGGGCAGATGATGTAAAGGTCATCTGTTTCTGTGGCCTACGGTTAACGAGGGTGTCATGTGGCCAGCACAACGACCAACCGCCTTTACTTTTCCCCAACTAATGTCAGGTACCCGAAGATCACGAAATTAAAAATCCCAGTCTTCACCAAGTCTTCGCCGAAGCCAAGCACTTTACCGCTCAGCCACCGCGCCTCCAGGTGATTGCTTAGTCACTTAGTATTGAATTAGAGAGTATAGGTTATTATATTTCAACTTTCACTGCATTTTAATAGGATTGTAATATCACTTTTTAACTTTCACTGCATTTTAATAGGATTGTAATATCACTATTTAACTTTCACTGCATTTTAATAGGATTGTAATATCACTTTTTAACTTTCACTGCATTTTAATAGGATTGTAATATCACTATTTAACTTTCACTGCATTTTAATAGGATTGTAATATCACTATTTAACTTTCACTGCATTTTAATAGGATTGTAATATCACTATTTAACTTTCACTGCATTTTAATAGGATTGTAATATCACTATTCAACTTTCACTGCATTTTAATAGGATTGTAATATCACTATTTAACTTTCACTGCATTTTAATAGGATTGTAATATCACTATTTAACTTTCACTGCATTTTAATAGGATTGTAATATCACTATTCAACTTTCACTGCAATTTACAGATTGTTTGTGGAGGATTCTAAGCTCTTCTCGAGAAAATAATCTCACGTTTTAAAGAATTATTGACCTTCCAAATGTGATAGATTTGGTAAGAGTATGTTTTAAATGACGCAATGACACTTGCTAGTCTGACAGTGTTGTCATTATCTTTACACGATTCAATATAGGTACCTAGACACTTAGTAGAAGCATTAGAACTTTGACCACTGCAGATCGTATACTAGTGAACATACAATGACACTACTAAATAAAATCTCTATATTTTCCAGCTATCAAAAATATAAAAAGTTAAATAAAAATAAAAATAAAAAAACAGTGACAACAAAAGCCCCTCGTCCAACTTTCAGTCCAAGCGAAATACAAACAAATACTTTAAAAACAAAACAACAAGCGTATCAATTACTTTGGATCAGTCATGTAATTAAATTTGCAACAAGCCTCTGACGTCAATCTATAAAGGGGACTAGTTCAGCTGATACCATCTCTTCATTCAAGTACTATTTCTTTCCCTTGGAAAAAGACTAATTAAGTTTATACCATCACTTCGCTACTATTTCTTTCCCTTGTTTGAGATACCTAAACAATAGATTTTTTAAATTGACCGACAGACAGACAGAGTAAGTAGATATATGCTTTGTAAAAAGAAACTCCTAAAACTTAACTTTATGTACTTCAAAATCAAAACATTCAGTTCACATAATGTGTATAATCAGAACATTCACACCCTAGAGATACATAAACAAAGGAATGTAACTCTTTCATACATAAATAATAACAAAAAGCTATAATTTAGGTCTCACTCAACACTACTGACAAGTGTCATCAAAACATTTTTCATAGTGAAAATTAACTTGTAATATTTTCTCTAGACCCAACGTTCGTAACTAGAGCCAATAGCTGGACTGCTAGAGATGTCAGTGGCCGACATTGACAATTACGAAATGGTTCAATAGCAGTCCAAATGTGTTGTTCTATAACTTAGTAGGGGGGGGTGGGTGGAGGGAAGAGGGAGGAGACGGTCTTGGCCATTTCTCAACAGCAGATTTTTACTTCAAGTTTACTTTGTCTAGAATCGGAAGATTTTCAGAATATCAGGCGGGAAAAACAACAGCAACAACAAAAAAAAAGAAGTTCGTAATTTTTAAAAAAACATCTCGCTCCATGATTTAAAAAAAAACATCTCGCTCCATGATTTAAAAAAAAACATCTCGCTCCATGATTTTAAAAAAACATCTCGCTCCATGATTTTAAAAAAACATCTCGCTCCATGATTTAAAAAAAAACATATCGCTCCATGATTTTAAAAAAACATCTCGCTCCATGATTAAAAAAAAAAACATCTCGCTCCATGATTTTAAAAAAAACATCTCGCTCCATGATTTTAAAAAAACATCTCGCTCCATGATTAAAAAAAAAACATCTCGCTCCATGATTTTAATAAAACATCTCGCTCCATGATTAAAAAAAAACATCTCGCTCCATGATTTTAAAAAAACATCTCGCTCCATGATTTAAAAAAAACATCTCGCTCCATGATTAAAAAAAAAACATCTCGCTCCATGATTTTAAAAAAACATCTCGCTCCATGATTTTAAAAAAACATCTCGCTCCATGATTTAAAAAAAAACATCTCGCTCCATGATTTAAAAAAAACATCTCGCTCCATGATTTAAAAAAAAACCATCTCGCTCCATGATTTAAATAAAAAACATCTCGCTCCATGATTTTAAAAAAACCCATCTCGCTCCATGATTTAAAAAAAAAAACATCTCGCTCCATGATTTTAAAAAAGAAAGTTTGCTACTTAGTTTTTTAAAACAAATATTTGACCTCACCAGTTAAACCATGTATATAACTGTATTTTCGAACATAGCAATCAGTGTAGTACAGAAGAACAAATCGGTTTTGTTTTAAGGTTCTAGAAACTACTCACACACACACTAGTTTAAACGTATGTTCTCAGTCATACACACACAGACACACAATCAATTGGAGATTTTCATAAAACGGTGGCGCATCCATAAATAGCGAGCTTTTATGTGTATCCCATTTTGGAAAGGATTGATACGTTTTTAAATTTTTTTTATCAATCTAATACTCATTGAGTGTGGACCCTATGTTTGTTTGTTTGTTTGTTTTATTATCAAATTAGAATAATGATGTAAAGAAAGTGCAGATTGCTGTAAATATCATTTGGTTGGAAAACTTCCAATTTATTAACTTTTATTAAATTTTCTTGTTCATATGTTTTAAGGATTATGTCAATGTAAAGGCCTTCTTGCATGAACTTTTCCCTCTTTAACTGTATTTAGTTGACTTTGCTGAATCATTGAATAGTTCTAACCCTTTTTTAAATGTGGCGCTCCACCCATGGTCTAACACAAATGACTGTTTCCTCTTGAAAGCTTACGGTCCTCACGATAGTTTCTGTTCACTTCTCAATGACATATAGATTTATCTCATGTCTTCACGCATAGGATTTCTGACAATTGTTTCCGATGTGTTAGAATTTTCGCTTAAGCTCGGGCATGGGGGGGGGGGAGAAAGGAAACTAAGGCCACTCCCCGGGAGGGAGAAACGAAACTAAGGTCACTCCCGTCGGAAGAGGCTCAGCATTGAATCTATTTCTGATAAATGAATAAAAAAAAGTCAATCCCAAAATTTTTGTTTTTAATTTATACAAAGATTTAAAGATATTGTTATCGTGTGAGTACAAGTACATCTTTCAGGCCTTACTATCTATGGGGACAGATGATGTAATGATGTCATGGTCTTTTTCAACGAGGCTATCATGTGGCCAGCTGCCTTTACTTCCCCAGCTTATGACAGGTACTCATTAGAGTTTGGCTGGACTCAGACTTCAAATCTCGACATTCAAAATCTAAGTCTTCAACTGGAGAACTGGAGACTTCTCTGTTCGAAAGCCAAGCTCTTTACCACTCAGCCACCTGTTTTTATGCCTAGATCTAAACTGTTATTGCTATAAGCAAATACTTTATATAACCTGATGAAGATGTAATTAAGTCATGAAAGCATTCTTTTTTAACTTAGAACTGTATAGTTATTATTTAGTTTTGAAAAGTCTATGTCAAACTATGACCTCATGTCAGTGTCTTTGTGCTTCTGTCCAAGTTGGCTGGTTAAAGTACGTCCTAATAAAGTTGACCATCTTGGATTACCGAGAAGAAAGGAAGAAGGAAAGGATTAACCCTATTGACCTACCACCAGTAGACCTCACAGACGGGTTAACACAATTAGGTTTTGTTTCCCCTCTCTTTGACTCTAGTGGGTGGATTACTGGACTCAATCGTATTAGTCTCCACACCCCATTACTTAAAGCGGTCACTAAAAGGAGTTACAGTTCTTTCTTTCCAGCCATATGGAACTCTCAACAAACGCCGAGAAGCCATTCTTTGTTTCTATTCGTCCCAAGCTTTGCCAGAAGTTCCAGAGAGGTTTCTTTGCGTCATTAGTCATTGTTTCGGACTATATTTAGTTCCTTTCTGAAGTGTGAAGAGAAGGATAGTTGGGGCAACCAGGGCATTAGTGTAAGACATCCCTAAGCCTCGGAGACAGAGCGACAATAGTTCATAGGTCATTTAAGTATGGAGTCCATAAGCCAAGCGTTATGAGATTTCCCCTTGACCAGGCAGCCCCTTTTTTTTTAAACAAATGAATTATTGATTGTCATTGAAGGACATGGATAATACAACAGCCTAACGATAAACGAATCAAGCGATTGAACACTTAGTACGTTAATATTGGACATACAAATACGGGATTTTTAGTAAAGACTTGAAAGATGCTTTGAGATATTTTGCAAATCTGAATTCTAAGAAATATATTACCAAAAGTAGAAATAGATTTAAGTAAAATCCGAGTAATGAGGTTTAGAGAAACACAATTACAAAGAGTGTATTCGGTATCACATTTTTGTGCACTTGTCAGCTTTTTAACATTCCAATTTCTTACCTCGTAGAAAATGTATATTTTATATAGATGGCAAAAACAAAAAATATGGCGCGTCATTTGTCATTGTTTTATTTGATTGTTACATGTCTTTTGTTCTCCACACCTCTCTCAATACTTCTCGTTCTGATTCCCTTAGTAGTTTTTTTCTTTAGGCTCCATCATATGACCTCCACATTTCTCTATATCACTTTTTTTTCTTCCTTTTCTCTCTTACTGAATTGTATTGTTTAAAGTATGTAACAAGACGGGCTTTTTAAAATGAAAATATAAACACAATAGAGATTACTTAGAATAACTTTTAGATTAACTTTTAGTTTGAAAATCCGCAATATTATTTCAGTTAGTTGAATATTACTTTAGTATGTTATTAGTGTGTTACTGTTATTCTATTTTCTGTATTTTTCATTATACTGTAATGTGTATCTATATTTTGCTTCTGTTACCTATAGCTACATCTGTATGTTATCTATATGTTATTTCAGTATGTGCTTGGGTTAAAATCTCTACTTCTATAATTAATGTTAGCTCGCACCAGCTTCATGCCTGTGTTAGACAAATCTAGATAACATTTATAGATCCTGTTTAGTATGTGTTTATTACACTGTTTATTTTTATTCTGATTTTTTAAAATGTTTATTTAGTTTATATTTATCCTTTTCGGACGCTATTACCTCCCTCTACCCCCCCCCTTCCCAAAAAATAAAGTCTTAAAAGAAATTTCTTTTCCGTTTAAAGGTTTTTGCCTTGTTAATAGAGCCACGTATCGAGTCAAGTATCAAACAGTGGAACTTAGCATGTTAGTGGGGTGGGGGGGGGGGAGGGCGTCGAGCAAGTTCCAATCAGAAAATAGCTCTAAATATATTGAGCTATAAAAAAAGTTGATTGGCGGAAGCAATTCTTTGATATTTTAGTGTACATAAGATTTCCTTATTCATTCATTTGTGTGTTTGTATGTCTGTCCTGGTCTGATCTATTCAAAACTGTGTTTTATTGTTTCACCACTACCTTATCTCTTTCTCTCTTTTTTCTCCCTCTTTTGTTCACTCTTTCTCTCTCTCTTTTATTTTCACTCTCTGTCTCTCTTCATTTCTCTCTCTCTCTCTCTTTCTACCTTTGTGATTATGTGTATGTGTGTGTGTCTCTCTCTATATATATTTCTCTGTTATTTCAATTATGTTTTTTTCTCTTTATCCCCCTCTTTCTTTCTCTCTCTCTTTCTCTCTCTCTCTCTATCTATCTCTGTGTCTCGTTGACTTCTTTAGTTACACAAAACATTGAACATTTTACTCAAATATACGTGGTTGGGGAAATACAAAGCTATAACGACAGAACATTAAATTATTATTTCTGTCGCTTTTCGTGATAGCCGTGTGTCCTCATTATTCTAGAAAAAAACATAAACAGTACAAGAAGGGCACGACCAATAACTGTCAGACTCAATTACAACTTTTTTTTGTCAACTAAAGGCTGTAAGACTTTAGTTTCCGGAGTTCATGTCATAGAAATCTTTTCCTTTCATATAATAGGTCAATTATCGTCCTATAGCCCGTCATGATAGCAGGAAGTACAATTTTTGAAAGACCTGATCTTCTAATAATGAATAATTCATGTCTTCATCCGGGTGTTGATAGCAGTGAGGTACAAGACTGTTGTCAGTATGAACTAAACACTGTCATCCTGGATTAGCTCTGAGGCAGTTTCTAAAGTCATGAGAATAGATAGGATTGATTTTTTTTCCCTACTAGTAATATAAACCTGATCAGTTCTGGTCATCATATTCTCATTGCATAGTTTTAAAAGACTCTAGGGAAAAAACACCATAATGCAATCAACAGAGAAATTAGGATAAAAAAAAGGAGCACTATTTTACGTGGATTTTGAGATACCCACATTTCTGACAGTTCTTTGTTCGAATAGCATTTTAGTTCATGACATTTTCTGACCTAATTGCCTTAATTACTTATATGTTCCGGAGCTGTTCGGCGCATTGGGTGGCAAGCTGTCTCCATAGAGAGATTGGTCACTGGCAAAGTCTGCAACCTTTCCACAGAACGCGCCCACTGTTCGGAGGTGGTTGAGTGTCAGTTCAAAATTGTTGTATTTCTTTCTGTCATTTCACTGACCTAGATGCCTTTTTTCTTGTTCTAAATGTATTTATGTCAAAGCTCTCATACTCCTATTTGACCTTAATGTGACCTAACTGACCTAATACTTTATTATCGTCCTCTTACTTCGCTCATTTACTGACCTACTAGCTCTCTAGAATTTTAGTTTTATGAACTAATAGCCTCTTAGTTTATTTCTTCTTAGTATATAAAACTATGCTTATAAAGATGGCATGAGTAAGCTACTTCAAACTTAGGATTTATAAATAAACTTTATTTCTATGCACTTCTTTCAACTGTTAGACTTCTGTGTATCCTTTTAGGTTACAATGTCTCCAATTAGTTTGTCAACTCTTCATGGGTGGAAACACTGGAGGGACATTCATAGAATTAATTGTCGTTGTTTCTTTTATAAAAATATGACAGATTATGTATATTTTATTTTAAACCAGGATTCAGCGGGATTTCCCACACACGACTTCAATGTTTCTTAATATTAAGTAAGAAGTTTGGTAAATAAATAGATGCACATAAACTTGATGCACACCGTCTTATGTAGAAATCCTGAGCTGGAGTGTTACTAGTACAACTTGAGGATGTAACATTTCCAGGAAATGTGGCAAAAATGAAACAATACAGAAAGAAAAGTAGAATGAGAAATTATAGATTGAAATAAAAACATTTGCTTTTATTATTACTTGTTTTCTTCAACCTTAAATAAACCCATTAACTAATCATTTTACGACTTTGTAATTCTACGTGAAATCAATGCGAGATTGATACATAAATGTCCATTTGAATTAGACATTTGACAATGATAAACACCAATCTCTGTTTGATTAGAAATGAGAAATAATTGAAAATGATTCTCATCTGTGTCTCATCTGTGTCTCAATTGTGTCATCCTACGGGTTACTTAGTGCATCATATGTTATTAACATCAAATCAATGGATGGGAGCGGTAGAGATTTATTGCCTTTCTTTCTAAACTCAAACTAGACTATGTTCACGTAAACCCTTCCTCTCAATAACTTTACAGACTTGGATATCAATGACATTATTCAGACTTGTTCTTCGGCGTCATAGAGAGATTGTATCATTTATACTGTTACTTTGTCAGATGTCAGTAACGTTTTTTTCCCTTCTTGCTTTAACTTTACCAGGCTCAAGAGCTCAAATGCGGAAAAAGGAAGTCGACCTCTAGAGAGACAAAAGTTTGAAAGATGATATTCCTTGTTCCATACATTGATCTAGTTGGCTGTCTTCCTTCTCTTTAGTGGTCGTATGGACCAGAGTTTGTTATACAAACATATTCCATTTCTATGCATATCAAATTATAAACAAAATGAAGCGAATTGCATGTTTCAAAAGAGTTTTATGTTTTTAAACAAATGATTTGTTGTCAATACAAAGAAATAGAAAAGCACTACAAATGCACTACAAATGCACTGCTCAAACACTGCTAATGTGAAATAAACGTTTCATAGAAATATTAACATTCTTTGAACTTTTATTGTGACACGATCTATCTCATGCGTACACCCAAACAGTACTCAAGAGTACACAAATATGGTGTTATTTCTTAGCTACAGTCTGTATCGATTGTCATTGACTTTTTCTCCGAGCTTCAATTACTATTGACCTGACAAATTACATTTGGCATGACCAGGGCTTTGTCTATAAGTGAATATCATTTCTCCAGTTAGTCAAAACCTTGACCAAAGAAAAAGAAAACAAAAAATGATTGAGATAACAAAAAGAAAAAAAAAATATTTCTCTCATTCACAGCTCTCTCCTCTCCAAGCCTCACTCTCTCGTACTCCTATCATAGCTCACTCTCATGTACTCCTATCTAACCTCACTCTCTGATACTCCTCTCTCACCTCATTCTCTGGTACTCCTATCTCACCTCACTCTCTGATACTCCTCTCTCACCTCATTTTCTGATACGCCTATCTCACCTCACTCTCATGTTCTCCTCCCCTACAATGTTTATTAAAAACAAGCCCAGAATGAGAAGTGTACAATGTAGCTTCCACGAATTATCCAGTTCTCTTTATCTATGAATTATTTTACTCTTGATAATAATTAGTTGGAAATCTCATAGCTATTACAAATACATGGATTGGATCTGAATCTACTCATTTTTATTTTTGTTGCTTCTAAGTAATTTAATATCGCACGCTTGCATACACAAAATGCGGCGCCATAACATCTTTCAAACACGATAAAATGAAATGACATTATCCTATACAAAATAAACACGTCCAGATCGAACGCAAATGTTTACACTTAATCGAAGATCAAAACATTATCATTCATCTTTAAGTTGGAACTGAAAAGGACAAACTATACATCCAATCAAAATGCAATGCACTTGGCGGAAATTCTGCTGACTTTATTTAGCATATGTCACTTACAAACATTACCACATTTGGTGTGCGTGAAATTGTCCAGAACTATTTGATCTCCCAGACTTTATTCTGTTTCTGTGCCTCTCTCCCCTCCAAGGCAGGACCCTGGTAAAGAACTATTCGATTACCGGCCTTTACACCATTTCTCTCCCTCCCCTTGCTATTTTCACCCATTTATCTCCCCTCGTCACTGTTTGCCCTGCAAAACTCAGATCACATGGGCAGGGCCCAGAGGCGAGTTTGTCGGTGGGCTAAAGAAGGGGAGAGCAAGGCGGCGGTATTGTTTGAAAGAACAGTTCAGTTTGGATTCACCTAAATAACGGACTTGGACCATCTATCTTCGCGCGTGCGTGTGTGTGTGTGTGTGGGTAAGGGAGACAAAAGGGCATTGTGTTGACACTGCTAAGCAAGTGAGTACTCTCATTAACCACGGATTACTCTGTACTCACGCTCCATTCAGCAGTCCATTGGAAATAACGGTGTACTGACATGACATAAGGTAACTGCATATGCATCTGTGTTGATCCTTCTTATATTACCTTAATGCTTAGTTAATGTAGCTATAAATGGATAAGCTATCATTGATAACATTTAATTCGATTGTCTCGTTCTTATATTTTTTGTATTCTAATTAACCATCACGTGACTATCAGCTAATATGTTTCTATATTACATCTCGAATACATTTATGATATTTTTTCAACTCGTTAGGTTGTTAAGCATTTTCGTGAGTTTGTCACCTCTTACAGACCATTTGTTTTTCTGATGTTATTATCTTTACATCAACACGTGAGTTTTAAAAAAATTTAGTAAAGAATTATTGAAAACCAAAGACTGCATATAACAGACATAGACAAAACTTTGACATATGGTAAACAACATGAAATACTTATGAAAGACATAACATGATGTTTATGCAAAGATTAATGATTCATATACAATTCCATGCTTCCCATTTATAAGATAATGGCGAATACGTCATGTTAACAAGAAATACATCTAAAATAAAATGGCGTCAAGATTCACAATTTTTGCATTGGTAAAGCATTGGATTGTAAATGATGATGTTAAAAATGAAATGTTCCACAATCTATGCCAAGTAGAATAGACTTACTATGATGTGAAGGTACACAAGCTGCAGCATGGCTGACTGTCCAATTCTTCATCTATTATACTTTCCTTTTTATCAACAAACTTTAGCAATTGAACTATCGTTTGCAGATTAAAAGTAATATATATATATATATATATACACATAATTTATTGCCAAAAATGTGGGTCAGTTGTGTCCCTTTCTATCCCCTAATATTGGACTTTGTAGAACAGTATCACTCTTGCTGCCCAACATTTCGCTTGCATTACATAACCTCAATTACCTCCCTCACATTTGGAAAGCCATCGCACTTAATTGATCAGAAGGTGGTCGAAATACTGAGTCTCCATTTCCTTTAGGAATTCTTTAAACTGACAACGCATGGAATAGTCCTCCAGATCGCTACAGTCAGGTGAAAAATTTGGCATTTGGAAGGCCGACTATATTCAGATCGGCCTATTCGTGCAATTGTATCTCTTGTATGAATAGAAATTAAGGTAAAGTAAGAAGCCAACTAACAAATTTAGAGTCGTGTTTGAAACAAAAATAAAAACAAGTTATGATCCAAATGTATCCAAATTTTCTAAAACCGTGCAAAGCCATCATTCCAAATGAATTTGTTTGATCAATTGTTTTGTTATTGAAGTATAAGTTAGTGTTGTATGTAAATATTTAGTTGTTTAAAATTTTATACTTAAATAATTAGTAATATCTAATAATACCATATATATATATATATATATATATATAAATATTATTATATATATATTACTAATTTGTTGTGAAAAATACTATTTATATAAAAATAAATAGATATATTTTCTTATGGATAAATAGATTCCTTTTTTTTTGAAATAAAAATTTTGTATTTATTCAAGTACTCTATATTGTTGGCAAGCACAAAACAAAATTGTGGCTCTTTAAAAACGTTGATATTTTGTACATTGTCATTTTTGGCTCTTCCGACTGAAAAGGTTGCCGACCCCTGAACTAGGGAGTGGTTACCTTGTTGTCTTTAGAAGCCTGAGATGGCTTGAGCCATAAGTTCGAATTCATTTTTATGAATGGTTTTTTTTTATTGCTAGTCTAGATCTATTACAAATTTAATTACATGACTGATCCAATATAATTTATATAAGCACGCTTATTGTAAGATTTGTTTTGTTTTTTTTTAAGTATTTTTGTTTTAAAGTGTTCTATAAAAATAAAGTACCACCCAAATAATTTGGCGCAATTGGATTTAGCTTGCGCTGTCCACGAACTGGTCCAGTCAATGTCTTTCTCACTCTGGTCTCGCCTTGTCAGTTAGATCGACACAGAGATATCGAGATTTAGACTCTTTGAGAAGGCAGAAGCCGTACAACTACAAACTCCGACATTTTAGGTCGAGAAACTATCAATTATCACGTGACAGAGGCGGTGACTTGGTTTTCCCGTTGTGCCACAGGGGGTCATTATTTCAATTCGCGTCTATCTTCAGCTACTCAAGTTCAGTTTAGTGCAAGCCTCCCATTGGTTTTTCTTAGCAAAGTTGTTGTGTAGTTTAGATAAAGGTCATCCTCTTTAGACAAGAAATCCAGTGGGTGGAATAAAGATACAAAGAAAGAAACATTTTTTTTATTAGATATAAACATCAAGAAAAATAATGATACAAACGTATATTAAGTGCAATTACATTAATTAGTTTAGATTACTCTTGTAGTAGTTCTATTAGTATCGAGCTGGACTAACAAAAATAAATGTGTGCGATTAAAACTTTTTGTACAGATTGTTTTTGTTTAGCACAATTTCATGCTTTTAGTTTTCTCTATGCCCTAGGACCCTGTCACTTGTCTCTATGCCCTAGGACCCTGTCACTTGTCTCTATGCCCTAGGACCCTGTCACTTGTCTCTATGCCCTAGGACCCTGTCACTTGTCTCTATGCCCTAGGACCCTGTCACTTGTCTCTATGCCCTAGGACCCTGTCACTTGTCTCTATGCCCTAGGACCCTGTCACTTGTCTCTATGCCCTAGGACCCTGTCACTTGTCTCTATGCCCTAGGACCCTGTCACTTGTCTCTATGCCCTAGGATCCTGTCACTTGTCTCTATGCCCTAGGACCCTGTCACTTGTCTCTATGCCCTAGGACCCTGTCACTTGTCTCTATGCCCTAGGACCCTGTCACTTGTCTCTATGCCCTAGGACCCTGTCACTTGTCTCTATGCGTTATGATCCTATCACTTGTCTCTATGCGCTATGATCCTATCACTTGTCTCTATGCGTTATGATCCTATCACTTGTCTCTATGCGCTATGATCCTATCACTTGTCTCTATGCACTATGATCCTATCACTTGTCTCTATGCGCTATGATCCTATCACTTGTCTCTATGCGTTATGATCCTATCACTTGTCTCTATGCGCTATGATCCTATCACTTGTCTCCATGCGCTATGATCCTATAATTGTCTCTATGCGCTATGATCCTATCACTTGTCTCTATGCGTTATGATCCTATCACTTGTCTCTATGCGCTATGATCCTATCACTTGTCTCTATGCACTATGATCCTATCACTTGTCTCCATGCGCTATGATCCTATAATTGTCTCTATGCGCTATGATCCTATCACTTGTCTCTATGCGTTATGATCCTATCACTTGTCTCTATGCGCTATGATCCTATAATTGTCTCTATGCGCTATGATCCTATCACTTGTCTCTATGCGCTATGATCCTATCACTTGTCTCTATGCTCTATGATCCTATCACTTGTCTATATGCGCTATGATCCTATCACTTGTCTCTATGCGCTATGATCCTATCACTTGTCTCTATGCGTTATGATCCTATCACTTGTCTCTATGCGCTATGATCCTATAATTGTCTCTATGCGCTATGATCCTATAATTGTCTCTATGCGCTATGATCCTATAATTGTCTCTATGCGCTATGATCCTATCACTGTCTCTATGAGCTATGATCCTATCACTGTCTCTATGCTCTATGATCCTATCACTTGTCTCTATGCTCTATGATCCTATCACTTGTCTCTATGCGCTATGATCCTATCACTTGTCTCTATGCGCTATGATCCTATCACTTGTCTCTATGCGCTATAATCCTATCACTTGTCTCTATACGCTATGATCCTATCACTTGTCTCTATGCGCTATGATCCTATCACTTGTCTCTATGCGCTATAATCCTATCACTTGTCTCTATACGCTATGATCCTATCACTTGTCTCTATGCGCTATGATCCTATCACTTGTCTCTATGCGCTATAATCCTATCACTTGTCTCTATACGCTATGATCCTATCACTTGTCTCTATGCGCTATAATCCTATCACTTGTCTCTATGCGCTATAATCCTATCACTTGTCTCTATGCGCTATGATCCTATCACTTGTCTCAATGCGCTATGATCCTATCACTTGTCTCTATGCGCTATGATCCTATCACTTGTCTCTATGCGCTATGATCCTATCACTTGTCTCTATGCGCTATGATCCTATCACTTGTCTCTATGCGCTATGATCCTATCACTTGTCTCTATGCGCTATAATCCTATCACTTGTCTCTATGCGCTATAATCCTATCACTTGTCTCTATGCGCTATAATCCTATCACTTGTCTCTATACGCTATGATCCTATCACTTGTCTCTATGCGCTATAATCCTA
>JAZGLO010006547.1:0-45294 GCA_036873155.1 Biomphalaria sudanica | reverse complement strand
TTCAGACATTGACTAAATTTATATAAATAGCTAAAAGCCATAAACATAAAAAAATGATAATTACGACTGTTACTATAATGAGTTATATTGCGATTTGCATGAGATTATAATTAAAACAATTATTTTAGCATGATTTTATAACTAAAGGTCAGTTCTCGATTCCTGCATTGTATTGTATAGTATTGTCATTAAAAAACAAACCCAGTTTTATTCAATAAGCCTGCATAGAGTGAGATGAACTCCTCTACAATAGTTATACATTAGGTCAATTACGTTTTCTTGTTTCTTGCATTTATCTGTCTAGAATAGAAGGGAGTAGACTAGAGGTGTACGTTTCATACACTAGATATGTTCAATATCAAAATGTAGAATAGTATCAACTATGTGTGTGTGTGTGTGTGTGTGTGTGTTTCCATGATGATGATGTGAAGAGGTTAGCAGTTGGTTGGTGGCTATTTAGTGTCAATGATGCAAGAGAAACGGCATTGTCGTCCGCTGAGGACAGCAGTCAGAGATACAGACCACTCCAGAATGTCTATTACATGTATTTCAAGTTGAATTTGTCTCTATTGTCATCATAGTTCTATTTAGTTTTGTTCACAAAGAAGTTATGCAAGTTATTTCAAATTTGACATAGTGCCCCTACAGCGGTTTAGTTGTCTAGCAGCAGTTTGGTGCTACAAGTCAACGACCGTCCACAACATAGACAATCATGATAAAATATCTTACAGCAGACAGTCAATGTAATGTTTATATTCCTCTTTATTTTTTGCGATTATTGTTTTGAACATTTTGTTTCGTTTCAATCAATATATTAAAGACAATTTACAGAAATGTAATCTAATTAACAAAACAAAATGAAGTTTCTAGGTTGAATTATAATTTGGCTCTTCAATTGATTATAGTTTTCAGTTTGAGATCTCTTAGTGCCTCAAGCTTTAGTAAGTCCATGAAGTTTGGGACCATTCAAAAACTTCTTATAAATGAATTATATGTTTTAAAAAATACCACACTGTTTAATGCCATCTGTTGTGTAACTGGTACATTTGGATCAAGTATAATTAAAGCAAGCCCATTAAAGTTATGTTGAGTGACTCGATTATCGTTCGCTATTTCGATCAATACAACAAGTGTCAGCATTTGGAAAGTAGCACTTTGTACACTTAAATAGGGTATTAGAGAACATGCAAGGAGAGGTGACTATAGTGAAGTTACACAACAGAATCGTACATTGAGCACTCGATATAATTTCGATATCTGTTAATGTCAATTTATTCACCGTACATAGCTATAGCCATAGCTATCATAATGCCTTAAATATCCTAGAGAATTGGTCGTAAAATTGTACATTACATATAACAAGGCATTGTAATGTTTGGAAGCGAAATATACGTTCATGTCACAATTTGACCAATGCACTTCTCTTAACTTTTAGAATCTATATCGAAAGATATGATAATAGAATTATTTTGTTCAAGCGAGGATCAAAAGAGTTCTTTTACCTGTTTTAATTTTATCGGTGTCTTCTCTGTGAAATAAAAAAATTATTATAACTGTGTGGCCACCCTTATTGATTATGTTTTCTTAGCAATCTTATACATGATATCATAGATATTATTTAGGTGCACGTTATGAAGCATAAGTTCCTTTTTTTAAAAAATCCATTTTGTGTACTGCCATTATATTTTGATTTTAAGAATGTACATCCATCTGCCGAATCATCGTTAATATTACCTAATAGTTTGAATACTACGTCACTTCAGGAAATGTTTTAAGTTCTGTTACGTCCTGTATGTACAAGCAGTTGATCACTTTGTATCATGTTTGCTCAACGGTAAAGTTAACAGCAGGTTTTGAATAATTCTATAAAATGTTTTTTTTTTACTTGTCTCAAGTTTCAAAAAAACAACAAAAAAAAAAAAACAATGTTCTCGCTCGAACCTCATTCAAAATGGCAGGAGATGGTGACTGGCAGGGTTCAAATCCGGGATCATCTTGTGAACTGTTTGGAGCTCATACCTCGTGACCCGACAGATATCGTGAACAGTTTAAAGTCATCTCACGACTTATGTGGCTGTGTGCGTGTATATCAGTGTGTGTGGGTGTGAGTGTGTGCGTGCGAGCGTGCATGGGTTGTTTTGTTGATGTTAAGTTTCAATGATTTCCTAAGGTAGACTAGAATCTGTTGAATGTTGTGCTGCAGTTAAGTGATTACTTTCTACCACACCACCATGTTAGGTTTAAGCCTTTTGAATGCATGAGACGCAGGCATGTGTAATAAAGCAGAAGACATGTGCATTCACTGATTAAAATGTAAAGCTGCATCATTGACTTTAACGGCCACCTAAAATAGTTTTTTTAAATCAACTTTATGGAACCAATTGTAAATATAAAAGGTTCCCTTATAGTTCCCATTAATTTCTGTCGGTAATTTACATTTATGGTGCACAACTTCAATAATGGCATGTTAGTGTTTCGTGTTTACCAAATATAGATCTAGAATGTTTTGATAATCTAGGTATTTAAAAGGTTCGCGATTACTTGTGTACACTATACATTAGTTTGAATTAAATTTCTAAGCGTTTTATTATTTAATGATCTTTCAATATAACCTTGAAACGTTTTGATTGACCTTGATGGAGCGCAGACACTTTTGTGAAAGCGTTTGAGAAGCCTTGCTTGCTTTCTGTTGATCTCGCCGATCTAAAAGCCATACAGAAAGATGAGAAGAACCACTGCTTTCAAACGGTATGCTTTCAAACGGTATGCTTTCAAATGGTATGCTTTCTAACGGTATGCTTTCAAACGGTATGCTTTCAAACGGTATGCTTTCAAACGGTAAATTTTTTGATTAGACAGAGGTGGCCATTTGTTCCTTCACATTGAAATTCCTATTTGAAAACTGCCAGGACGGCTGCAAGGTTTAGCCAGACAGTTTTTTATTTATTTTATAACTAGCGATGTTCTGGTGAAAGTTGTTGTGGAAAGTGGAGAGCCGCTGCTTTCTTATCGACAGCTGGGATATATGGATTGAGAAATGAACGACTATAAAGAGAAATTATTTGTGTAAATGTTGTTATGCTACTTGATTTAGTTATTTGAAGCTCTTTTATAAGGGTACTACTACTGCCATGATGGTTATTTGTATTCTAAAAGTATTGTTTTGTAATACAGCGTCTTTTCAACTGTAGAATACATCACTTTACCTTCACTTATCCCTTAGTCTGAACCGTTGGGGCACCATACATGATATGTTGACCTTCTTTCTCCATTCCTCAGTATCTTTTGTCTTGAATAGAATATCTTTCTTTAATTGTGTCTTCCCATCACTTTCCTTGACTGCCTTCCTCTTCTTGTCTGGTAATGTCCCACGGAGAAAGCTCTTTTGGATTTTTAAGGACCTTGTGATATGGCCATTGTCACGAGTCGAGTCTGTGACCTATTTCGACCAGTTTCTAGAAGCGAGTTCAAACTAGTGCAAATGTCCAGCGTAAACAAGTTAATTTTAGATATCCAATTAAAGAAAGAGGTTAAGGGAAAAAAATAGCAAACGTCAGCTTCTAGAAGGTCAAAGTTACTAAAATAATTATTTAAGAAGGTTCCATTATTCTGGAACGTACGATCAAAGAAAGTAAAAATTAAGGGAAAGTGAGTTAGACGGGGTCCTCGCATAGTAGTAGTTCTTGTAGAGCGTTGGTCCTCGCTCAGTCCTCGATTAGTAATAAGTTTTATGATATTAGCGGGTCCATTAGTTAAAGTTTTATAAGTTGAGGATGAAGTTATACTAAGTGAACTTTCATGTATCATTTAAGTTTTATTTTTGAAGTATCAAGTCAAGTTGTTATTGAATTGAGAAGTTAATTTGATGTGAAAGCTGAAGAAGTAACTAAAGAAGTTTGAAGAAAATACAGAGATATGTTTCTTTCTTCATTTCATTGAATTTTCAAGTTTGATAATATAATCCCCGGCAAGTGTAATCGTCACCGTCACAGCCATTAAGTTTGAAAGATTTTTCATGCGTTTAGTGTTTAGCAGGTCATCGTGAGGCCCCATCGCCGTTCCTATATATATTGGATATGGAACTGTAAAACTTTGAGTTGATCTGTTGCTAAGATGTTATATAGTCTCTGTAAGACAGCTTCTTTAAGTAACTAAGGACAAAATACTTTTGTGTCTAGAGCCTAAATCCATCTAACTAGTCTAAATCTTAATTCATATTTATTTGTTAAACTGTTGCCTTACAACTTATTTATCAAGTAGTGCCACCTGTCGCATATGGAGAGTCTTTTTAACAAATAGCATAATAAAGAACACCTAAAGCTGGCTCTCAAAGAATGTTTTTTATTTTATTCTTGACTAAATGCGTCAAGGAAGCTGAGCTGTCTGATGCTTCTATATGCAGCCCATAGTTTAACGTTTTATTAATTAACTTTAAATGTGTAGAAATATTTTATTTTTAAAACTTGGTCGTGACAAATAACTCAATTCTCTGATGTTCCTCTGACAGCCACATAAACCCTGTGTTACTAGAGTTAATGCCCTTGTAAATTAAATCCTTTCGCACTTTCTAGTCCGTTTATGAGCCTGTGTGTGTATGTGTGTGTGTGTGTGTGTGTCTGCTTGTGCTTCTTTGTGTGAATAAGTGTATGTATGTGATTGTGTGTGTGTGTTATTTGGTCCCATTTTAAAGTAAACACTACTATTAACTTTAAAATAATCGAGGGAGGAAAGTACAATGACTAATTTTAGTCACACTTATGTTGTTCAGATCACCATAACTCATTATTTACAAGTGTGTGCGTGTGTCAATCGAGGTCTCACTTTAGATCTAAAAGTAAAATGTGAGCATCTAAGACTCATGTAGCAAGGTGTCCAATCGGTTCTAAAGTCATAACTTTTCAACTGTTTACCCTTCTTAAACAAATCCCTCCCTTTTTTCGTATCAGTCGTACGATGTACTTCTCATATGGATGATGTAACACACCATTGTAGCCTCACTTAGAAAGTGATTAAATGAAACCAAATCAAAGTAAAATAAAGTTGCATTGAAAATCAGACATCAGAAGCCAATGTGTAGAATACGTTTTAATGTGTCAAGGAAATGTTGAGTAATAATAAGAAAAATAAACAGTTTAAACAATCTTTTCACGTTGTTTAGTCTTTTTTTCTCTCAAAATTTGTTTGCATTTGGTTAAAAACTTGATTTTTTTTTCCGACTTGATGATACTTCTTCCGCATAATGATCAACACTTGCATAGCATTGATTTGTTCATTTTGTGACACTAATCAATACACCTCTTACAGAACAGCACTGACCCACATATTACGTAACATAGAGTTAGTCGTCATGAAATAGACTTAAAGCTGAAGTATAAATATAAATAGATTATTTAAAGTAACTAACATTTTCAAAAGTATGATGCAATGAGTGAATGGCTATAATGCGACTTCCCGTCTGTGTTTGAAATGCAAAACTCCCATAACAATCCCTTGAGATAAAAAGCAAATGTAATCTGAAACTACTTTTTGTTTTATTGCACATTAACGACTGCAATTGGAAAGCTCGCCCCCTCTCCTCAAGTGATGCCCAGCTGTTATCTGAACTGTAGAAGTTGTTACTTGGAAGTCTGTCCTCCAATAGTGATGAGGATGTGAGAGGATGTCTGCAACAACAAAAAATAATCAATTGATCAAAATTTAACCCAGAAAACTCGTGACTCTTGAATTTAAAGATTAGATTATCAGCTTTAGTTGGCACCGTTTGATTTAATGACATTTCTTGGTTCAACTTTTTAACTTTATTAGAACATTTTCAAATCAATAAGGGGAGATTACGTGCGCTGCATTCACTTCCATTGTTATCATATTGTATTTTCCTTTTCTAATCTGTAGTCTTGACATAATGTTTGCCATTCAACTCTTTGGCAATACAGAAAAAGGAAACTTTAGCCAAAGTAACTCAATGCTGTTTTACATAAGTGAATTACTCACGAACCTTTCTCACCGATGGCTGGCACTGATCTGGAAAATCTCCCAGAAGACTTCCCTAACAAGATGGAAGCAGTGTGTCTGTGCTAATCTTTTAGTCCTGCATTCACAGGCTCTGCTTTGTTCAACGAGTTCTTTTGTTTACAATTTCTCTGACGGATGTAGAACTATAACTTCAAGAGCTTTTATGTTTAAATTCGAATTAATAACATTTAGTGTAGATTTAGATTAATGTAGATAATCATCCTCAATAAACATTTTGTGTTTGATTCTTAATTTTTAAGAACTTATGGCGCCTTTGTATTTCAGGACATCATAAAAACAAGTAACTATTTAATGAAACAATGTTATCTACTCGCTTTACATTTATATGTCTTTAAACTTTAAACGTCAACATGATCCACTTGAAATGTACTAACCATTGAAATATAAATTGCCACCATTCTGTATCAAAAGCCATTGACTAACCATTGAAATATAAATTGCCACCATTCTGTATCAAAAGCCATTGACTAACCATTGAAATATAAATTGCCACCATTCTGTATCAAAAGCCATTGACTAAGCATTGAAATATAAATTGCCACCTTTCTGTATCAAAAGCCATTGACTAACCATTGAAACATATTCAAAATATAACAAAGTTGTTATGTACTATTACGCTGATGAGACTTACAATCATATATACTAACAAAATTGTAATTATACCATTTTTAATTATTTGTATTCAGTAACTGGGCATTTTGAAATACGTTATTGTAAATTATCATAATGACTTATAAGTTAATAAGTCTGATATATTATAGGGTGGCTTACCTGGCTGACAAAACTAATACGTTATCAAAGTGACTTGAGACATAATGTATTGTTATTGACTAAATTAATAGAACTGCTCAATCTAGTTGGTGCTAGCCCATCACTCGGCGGCCAGTTCGATCAACATACTTTACTGATAGGATCAAGTTAACCTAGCGAACTATAAAATCTGGTCTTGGGCCACAGTCTGACACTTGATTTATGTTGGTCCATTTTTAGAAAATAGTTTAGAATAGTAGTGTAGTCCTTTTTTGGTTTGTATTGATCAAGTTTTAGGAACTTCGAAACATTTTTTTTTATTCTTTACTTTTTTTTATGATATTGTCAAACAGCATAGTTAAAAAAACTAATTAATATTTTTAGCTAAAAATTAAACAAATAAATAACAGTTGTCAGATAATTTCCTTTTTTTTTTGCATGTATCAGATTAAGTTCGCAGTCAACTGTTATTAACAATGAAGAGTTCTTAGTGTTTGTGCCCTTAAGGCTGTACTACATCTGTATAATAGAAATGTGAGAGTTGAACTCTAGGCCCTAAAATAAATCAAATGTGGACAAGAAAAAGAAACAAGTGTCTTACCAATGATATTACATTACATATAATACATAGGACATACAAGAAATGATTAGTTTATTATAAGACACTTGTAAAAAGAATGTCGATACCTCAGAGATTATTCAAGAGCTCAGCCAATACAAAACAAGAATCAGAACGTTACTATAGCTGGTCTTCTCACCTCACTAGCATGTACCATCAGACTCAATGGACACAGGACTGGGGATGTACTAGGACTTAATGGACCTTTAGTACTTGGGACTGGGGATTTACTAGGACTTAATGGACCTTTAGTACACGGGACTGGGGATTTACTAGGACTAAATGGAGCTTTAGAACACGGGACTGGGGATGTACTAGGACTTAATGGACCTTTAGTACACGGACTGGGGATTTACTAGGACTAAATGGACCTTTAGTACATGGGACTGGGGATTTACTAGGACTTAATGGACCTTTAGTACACGGGACTGGGGATTTACTAGGACTAAATGGAGCTTTAGAACACGGGACTGGGGATGTACTAGGACTTAATGGACCTTTAGTACACGGACTGGGGATTTACTAGGACTAAATGGACCTTTAGTACATGGGACTGGGGATTTACTAGGACTTAATGGACCTTTAGTACACGGGACTGGGGATTTACTAGGACTAAATGGACCTTTAGTGCTTGGGACTGGGGATGTACTAGGACTAAATGGACCTTTCGTACTTGGGACTGGGGATGTACTAGGACTAAATGGACCTTTCGTACTTGGGACTGGGGATGTACTAGGACTAAATGGACCTTTCGTACTTGGGACTGGGGATGTAATGTTGCTAAATGGACCTTTCGTACTTGGGACTGGGGATGTAATATGACTAAATGGACCTTTAGTACATGGGACTAGATTGCAGGATGGGAAGAAATGGGACGGTGGGATTAAAATAAATGTTTAGTGTGTTTGGAGTGAATTTAATTAAGGTAAAAGGGGGTGTGTGACAAAGATGACAAGAAAAAAATGTGACTTTATGGTAACGAATTGTTAAAAAACTTGAGTGGGAGACTGTAAATGTTATAACTCTTCAAATTGTAAGAAATCTTTTGAAATCTGGATTTTGTGTAAAGTGGGGGGGGGGGGGGCAAACTACCATTCATGTTAATGTTTTTGTAGGAACTGTTTTTTTGTGATGTGAGCTGCTACCAAAAACAAGTTCTACCACTCCCACACACCCATTTTCTTTGACCTGCTGTGCCGAGGTTGGTTTACAACCTTCATTATTTTGTTCTTCTAAAACCATTCTACACGGACGCATGTATCTCCTTATAAAGTGACGCATCTAGAACTATAGCGCACTTGACTCCAAAAATTTCTTGAAGAGTTTCCACCTAAAACTCTGTATTTTCCCCTGTCTACCTCTAACGTTGACTGCTTAGAATACTGTGCTCTTTAAGTAACAACGTTAGTGCCTGGTGAACACAAAACGAGTCCAGCCCAAATGTAGACATTACTAGTCGAGCTTTTAAAGATGGGAATACAAGAGACATTGAACTGACATGATGTCTTGTGATGTAGCGGGAAGACTTGAACTGACATGATGTCTTGTGATGTAGCGGGAAGACTTGAACTGACATGATGTCTTGTGATGTAGCGGGAAGACTTAAACTGACATTATGTCTTGTGATGTAGCGGGAAGACTTGATCTGACATGATGTCTTGTGATGTAGCGGGAAGACTTGAACTGACATGATGTCCTGTAATGTAGCGGGAAGACTTGAACTGACATGATGTATTGTGATGTAGCGGAAGACTTGAACTGACATGATATCTTGTGATGTAGCGGGAAGACTTGAACTGACATGATGTCTTGTGATGTAGCGGGAAGACTTGAACTGACATTATGTCTTGTAATGTAGCGGGAAGACTTGAACTGACATTATGTCTTGTAATGTAGCGGGAAGACTTGAACTGACATTATGTCTTGTGATGTAGCGGGAAGACTTGAACTGACATGATATCTTGTGATGTAGCGGGAAGACTTGAACTGACATTATGTCTTGTAATGTAGCGGGAAGACTTGAACTGACATTATGTCTTGTAATGTAGCGGGAAGACTTGAACTGACATTATGTCTTGTAATGTATCGGGAAGACTGGAACTGACATTATGTCTTGTGATGTAGCGGGAAGACTTGAACTGACATGATGTCTTGTAATGTAGCGAAAAGACTTGAACTGACATGATGTCTTGTGATGTGGCGGGAAGACTTGAACTGACATTATGTCTTGTGATGTAGCGGGAAGACTTGAACTGACATTATGTCTTGTGATGTAGCGGGAAGACTTGAACTGACATTATGTCTTGTGATGTAGCGGGAAGACTTGAACTGACATGATGTCTTGTGATGTAGCGGGAAGACTTGAACTGACATTATGTCTTGTAATGTAGCGGGAAGACTTAAACTATAAAACTACGACCGACAAATTATGCTCACTTTCCCCATAAAACAGCTAAAGTGACAGGAGGTTTTTTTTTGTTTCGTTTTGTGTTTTTGTTTGTTTGTTTGTTTTTCTTTTTTTGGCAAGAATTCGAGAAGTCTGAGGACGCACTGATAGGTCATTGATTGCATCCATGATAGAATGGTTTAGCATGTTCTGCGGTGTCATGACGTTGTGCCATCAAAGGCTTGCATCTATTTAGGTGGGACAAAGTACAGCCAGCAGGGGATATTCAGAGACAATACAGACTCAGTGAAGAGCTTCAATTATTGGTAACATGATCTGGCTTTATCAAAGCCACTAATTTTAAACTAGATTGGCCTCACATCAAGTTCTAAATAAAGATTAGGGTTAATTTTGGAATGTCACTTACTCTGACGAGAATAGAAAAAAAATACACAAAGAGGGTGTAAAGTGTAAGTACTTGTTGGAAGATTAATTTTTTTCTTTTCTCCAGAAAATTTACAAATTCAAACACACAAGCATTCAACAACAAACATAAACAACATACATAAACATTAAAGAACACAAATATCAAATAACACACACAATACTTAGACAGACATAAGTAAAAATGTTTTCTTAATCTATTCAATGTCCACTGCAAGTTTATGACAGTGATGTAATGGATCCTACACTTTAATGTCCCGATAAAGAAAAATAGATTCTACAAATTGTTATGTGAATATCTAGAATCTGACCCACATTCCACTAAGCATTCCTCCCTCGAGGCCAATCAACAGAGAGGAGATTTTCCCTTCTGGGAGGACGCCCTCTATGTGGTTCTCTTGTAAAGCTTTCTTGCCTGCTTCCACCGCTATAGCCACTACATTAACATACACTGTTTGATGGTCTGGCCAAGATGACTTGGGCTCTTGTTTGTTCGAAATGGTCAACAGGGATTTACAAGCAGGGCCAAAGTCTGTTAGCGTTTTTTTAGTGTTGGCGTCACGTATTCAAATCGCAAGAAGTCGAAAATGGACTTTTTTGTTAAGACTATACAATTGTACGAGCAGTCCGCTATTGACAGGCATTGGCTCAGACATTTGAAGTGTTCCAGATAAATAGAATCAAGTATCACGGTATCACCATAAAAAAAAAATCTTGGCAGTGAATAAAAGTTCACACAAAAAAGTTATTTGAATGTTGAAATCTTAACGATGAAAGAAATTATTTAAATAGGATTATGTGACGTATTACTTCATAATAAATCAAAACAAATTAAGAGTGAGATGTTTTAATTTTAATTACAGAAGCACAGAAACAATTATATAAGATGAATAATAAGAAAGTCATTTCGAAACATAAATAATATGCCAATGGAAATAAATTAAAGACGCTCCTTGAAAAGAGACACATAAAGTACATGGATGGATGGATGGATGGATGGATGGATGGATAGATAGATGGAAGGATAGATGGATGGATGGATTACATTTTTTATGCATCAGAGTAAAATGTAAAAATGACATCTTTTAAAACAAAAAAAAGTGATACATCTTAATGGTAAGTAGTGTTTTTAAGAAGCAAACATAGCGGGAAAACATTTGTCTTCGATTGTGTTGAAATACCTAAAATGATCACTTAACATCGTTCTATTTGTTTGTCAAAATCTAAATCTGATGAGGGCATTTATTTGATTGAGATTTAAATAAAAAATACAAAATTTGCACTTACCAAAGTGCGCTACCAAGTGAACTCAAATGTCTCTAAGTGTTATATACTATGCAAACTGTTTTTACACACACATTAACACACTCATGGACTGTTTTTAAGACAATACTGTAAATTCACACAAAATAATAGTTTAAAGGTATTCGGTGTCCAATCACAACTTCATAATAAGCTTAACAATTTCAAGGACGCTAAATTTATTTCAACTGTTACCAACTAAATAAAAATACAAAATTAAGCTGCAAACGTAAGAGCTTAGAAAATGTAAGTCTTCAGAGCTGAAAAAAATACGTTTAAAAATTGTATTTTTAGTATATTAGCAAGTCACAGCTTAATGAAAGCTATTTATTTATTTTTTTATAATTCGAAAATTGTTTCGGATGCCGAACATTTCGGGTATTTACGAACTTTTTATAACGTATTGCGGTCATTCGTGTTATTTGGTCTCTTTGTTCACCAAATAAGTGTCTTTTGCAGTAGAACTCTTTGGCTCTAGAACAGCAATGCCCAAACTACGGCCCGCGGGCCAGATCCGGCCTGCAACATGCTTCTATCCGGCCCGCCAAAACATTGGAACAAAATGTAAAAAAAAAAAAAAAAATAGAGTGTTGAAAAAATATTCTCTTGAAGTTAGGATTCCAACCCTTTCTTGGATGATTTCCTCCTTTAGGTTTGTGATTCTAACATCTAAGTCAATATTTGTTTTATTGTAAGAACATCAGTATGGGTTTTTTTCAATGGCGATAAGACTTGACAGCTATTTTTAAATCTTGGACAATTCCGCTACTGTCTTGAGCTAGCCGTGTCCTTGACACCTTGTGTAACACAGAGCATCATTTCTGGTCGTGTTCTTTTGTTATCAAAGCCCTTGGTACCGTATTGTTTGACGTTTGTGATTTAATAAAGTGGGAGAGCCTAAGATATGAAAATTGGACTCTGAATGTAGAAAGTTTCAGAAAAAGAGGACAGATCTTTACTTTTTTGTGGAATAGGATAGTAAGCCAACATGTTTGATTTGTAAAGAAAGTGTGGCTGTTTTAAAAAAACATAACATGAAAAGGCATTATGAAGCCAAACACATAAACACATATGGTGGCATTCTTGGTTTGAGCCGCGAAGACAATGTCAAGTTACGTCTAGAGTTTGGGGGATTGACAAGAATATTTAGGAGACAAGAAAATGAGTCTGTGATAAGGGCCAGCTACAGAGTTGCTCACATTTTAGGTAGAACAATGAAGCATTTTTCCGATGGCAAATGTGTAAAAAAAAAAGTGCTTGCTAGCAGTGATGGAAGAAATGTGTCCCGAAAAAAGAATGCAGTAGAAGCTCTTAGCCTTTTTCGCATGATTTTTACAAGGCGAGTGGAAGACGTGGGTGAAAATCTCCACTCACAATTAAAAGACAGAGCAGCAGAATTCCGAATTTCTATTGCGCTGACGAGTTCACTGACATAACTGATACTGCGCAACTCTTGGTATTTCTTCCCGGTACAAACAGCAACTTTGATATAACAGAGGAGTTTGCAGCTATGCGGAGCATTCATGGGACTACACCTGGAGAAGAAGACCTGTTCAAAGAAGTGTCAACCATCATAGAGGAACTTGCTCTTCCTTGGAATAAATTAGTTGGAGTGACTACTGATGGCGCTAGAAATATGGTTTGATGTCACAGCGGACTGACAGTAAGAGTTATTTAAAAAGTTGTTGAGTCAAATGGAACTGAACCCCTGCGGCTTCACCGCATCCTTCACCAATAAAATATTTGTGAAAAGGTTTTGAATCTGGACCATGTGATGATCATTGTGCTCAACACTGTACATTTCATCAAATCACAGGCGTTGAATGACTGAAATAGATTCGGAATATGAAGACGCATTCTATTTCCCAGTGAAGTACAGGGGTAGGCTGGTTAAGCCGAGACTGTGCAGACGCTCGAGGGAACGGTGAAAGCTGGGTACGGGTCGGTAGTCCGACTCTCTGGCAATCCCGAAAGTGACGAGCTCAGTGGATCCTGTCAGCAGAAAAGCAGCCTCGAGGCTGAACTCGAAGCAATGTTCCACGCACTGGACTGGGTGGTTATGATAGTACGTAACGGGACTGCGTCAGCGAACGACATAGTCCTTTTCACGGATTCGGTAGCCGCACTAGAGGCCCTAGAACGGCTGGATGAAGGTGTCAGATGGGTATGGGACGTCCTAACGGTAGTGGGGCGTCTCCTACAACTCGGTGTGAACGTTACTTTGCAATGGGTGCCCGCCCATTGTGGGGTGGTCAGCCACGACTTGGCTGACCAGCTCGCGAAAACCGTGGTCGCAACGGCGCTCGAACATGATGAACCGTGCACGTATCAAAGTGTACGATCCCTGGTCGACAAACACATGTTGACACTTTGGCACGACGGCTGGGATTCTTCGGACAAGGGACGTGAGCTGCACAAAGCAATGAGTAGACCAGACAAAAGAGATGCATGGTGGCAACTGAATCGTGCGGAACAGGCAGTCCTAGCCCAGTTCCGGGTCGGCCACTGTCCATATGGTGCTTACCTCGGACGGTGGAAGGAAAATTACGACACACGGTGTCGCCATTGCATGGAGGACGACGAAACAATAGAACACATTCTTTACGAATGCAGAGTTCTGCACGAAGGACGATTGGGACAAGGTTTAGATAGAGAGAGTACTGGTTCATGGCCGACACATAGGTTGTCCTTGTACGGGGATAAGGCAACCTTAAGACTCACTGCTCGCTTCCTCTCACGTGCTCTAAGGGAGTAATTCTCAGCATGTTTTTCGTTGTCAATGGGGTTTCTGACTCGGTTAAGCCGAGAAAAGGTATTAAAACTTTTTTTTTTATTTGAGACACGAAATTGAAATATTATGACGGATTGACTTACAAAGCCAGACATCTCTGCTTGAAAATTTCAAGTGATGCAAACTATTGACTTCTACTTCGTGTTACCTGCAGAAACTTTTGCAAATCTTCCAAGACAAGCGCTAAGGATGATCACAATGTTTACAAGCACTTATTTGTGTTGACAAACTTTTTCTTGGTGTTTCATCTACGCAGGCAGATATTCAGAAGATGGTTTTGGAGAAACTTCAAGCATCACATTAATTTATGTAATTAGGTCAACAAATAAAACTATTAAAAATAGCTAATTGTATTTTTTTTCTCTTTGGTGATATGGTCCGCGACACGATTGTCGAAAATTAAAATGGCCCGCAGACCAAATAAAGTTGGGCATCACTGCCCTATACAATATCTGAAGTTAATGGAAACCATGGATCATCATAGGGCGATCCTTATTGTATTAATTCAGTTTGATAAAATGGGGCAGAGGTATGTTTATATTTTTTTTAGTTGGTTTCTTAAAAGTAAAAGTAAAGTTCTCCTTTTAGACATTGTGGTCTCTAGGGCAGATGATGTAAAGGTCATCTGTTTCTGTGGCCTAAGTTAACGAGGGTGTCATGTGGCCAGCACAACGACCAACCGCCTTTACTTTTCCCCAACTAATGTCAGGTACCTGAAGATCACGAAATTAAAAATCCCAGTCTTCACCAAGTCTTCGCCGAAGCCAAGCACTTTACCGCTCAGCCACCGCGCCTCCAGGTGATTGCTTAGTCACTTAGTATTGAATTAGAGAGTATAGGTTATTATATTTCAACTTTCACTGCATTTTAATAGGATTGTAATATCACTTTTTAACTTTCACTGCATTTTAATAGGATTGTAATATCACTATTTAACTTTCACTGCATTTTAATAGGATTGTAATATCACTATTTAACTTTCACTGCATTTTAATAGGATTGTAATATCACTATTCAACTTTCACTGCATTTTAATAGGATTGTAATATCACTATTCAACTTTCATTGCATTTTAATAGGATTGTAATATAGCTATTCAACTTTCACTGCATTTTAATAGGATTGTAATATCACTATTCAACTTTCACTGCAATTTACAGATTGTTTGTGGAGGATTCTAAGCTTTTCTCGAGAAAAAAATCTCACGTTTTAAAGAATTATTGACCTTCCGAATGTGATAGATTTGGTAACCGAGTATGTTTTAAATGACGCAATGACACCTGCTAGTCTGACAGTGTTGTCATTATCTTTACACGATTCAATAGAGGTACCTAGACACTTAGTAGAAGCATTAGAACTTTGACCACTGCAGATCGTATACTAGTGAACATACAATGACACTACTAAATAAAATCTCTATATTTTCCAGCTATCCAAAAAATAAAAAGTTAAATAAAACTAAAAATAAAAAACAGTGACAACAAAAGCCCCTTGTCCAACTTTCAGTCCAAGCGAAATACAAACAAATACTTTAAAAACAAAACAACAAGCGTATCAATTACTTTGGATCAGTCATGTAATTAAATTTGCAACAAGCCTCTGACGTCAATCTATAAAGGGGACTAGTTCAGCTGATACCATCTCTTCATTCAAGTACTATTTCTTTCCCTTGGAAAAAGACTAATTAAGTTTATACCATCACTTCGCTACTATTTCTTTCCCTTGTTTGAGATACCTAAACAATAGATTTTTTTAAATTGACAGACAGACAGACAGAGTGAGTAGATATATGCTTTGTAAAAAGAAACTCCTAAAACTTAACTTTATGTACTTCAAAATCAAAACATTCAGTTCACATAATGTGTATAATCAGAACATTCACACCCTAGAGATACATAAACAAAGGAATGTAACTCTTTCATACACAAATAATAACAAAAAGCTATAATTTAGGTCTCACTCAACACTACTGACAAGTGTCATCAAAACATTTTTTCTACTGACAAGTGTCATCAAAACATTTTTCATAGTGAAAATTAACTTGTAATATTTTCTCCAGACCCAACGTTCGTAACTAGAGCCAATAGCTGGACTGCTAGAGATGTCAGTGGCCGACATTGACAATTACGAAATGGTTCAATAGCAGTCCAAATGTGTTGTTCTATAACTTAGTAAGTGGGGGGTGGAGGGAAGAGGGAGGAGACGGTCATGGCCATTTCTCAACAGCAGATTTTTACTTCAAGTTTACTTTGTCTAGAATCGGAAGATTTTCAGAATATCAGGCGGGAAAAACAACAGCAACAACAAAAAAAAGAAGTTCGTAATTTAAAAAACAACATCTCGCTCCATGATTTTAAAAAAAACATCTCGCTCCATGATTTTAAAAAAACATCTCGCTCCATGATTTAAAAAAAAAAACATCTCGCTCCATGATTTTAAAAAAAAACATCTCGCTTCATGATTTAAAAAAAAACATCTCGCTCCATGATTTAAAAAAAAAACATCTCGCTTCATGATTTAAAAAAAAAACATCTCGCTCCATGATTTAAAAAAAAACATCTCGCTCCATGATTTTAAAAAAACATCTCGCTCCATGATTTAAAAAAAAACATCTCGCTCCATGATTTTAAAAAAACATCTCGCTCCATGATTTTAAAAAAACATCTCGCTCCATGATTTAAAAAAAAACATCTCGCTCCATGATTTAAAAAAAACATCTCGCTCCATGATTTTAAAAAAGAAAGTTTGCTACTTAGTTTTTTGAAACAAATATTTGACCTCACCAGTTAAACCATGTATATAACTGTATTTTCGAACATAGCAATCAGTGTAGTACAGAAGAACAAATCGGTTTTGTTTTAAGGTTCTAGAAACTACTCACACACACACACACTAGTTTAAACGTATGTTCTCAGTCATACACACACAGACACACAATCAATTGGAGATTTTCATAAAACGGTGGCGCATCCATAAATAGCGAGCTTTTATGTGTGTCCCATTTTGGAAAGGATTGATACGTTTTTAAATTTTTTTTATCAATCTAATACTCTCAGAGGTAGCATCTGTGTTTGCTTGTTTGTTTGTGTGAGCAGGTCAGGGGGTGGCGCACTACTGGGTGAGGCCCTAGGCTGTTGTTACTTGCTGCTCAACATTTGAATTTACCAACAGTAGGCAGGTGGTAGCTCTACTGGGTGGGCCCAATCTGTGCACCTCGGTATGGTGACCAAGGGGCTAGAGTAGCCTAAGCAACCAGACAGCACAATTAAACTAAGCTAAACTAAACTAAACTAACTAAGCAAGATAACGAAACTCTAGTTTAAGAAAAATAAACAAACCGAAACTTTATTTACATAAAAATAAATGAAACAATAATAAAATATATACATTAAAATGACTAACCACCACTACTGAACCCATCAACTAACTAAAACCCTCTAAATCTACACCACTACAAACACTAACAAACTAACCAACTATCTAATACCAACTGATTAACCCAACTATCTAGCTAAATCACTACAACACTACACTAGTACCTACAGAAACAAAATAAATCTACAACAGCTGCAGTGCAGTGGCAGCAGCTATGCAGTTATGCAGTAGCAACAGCTATGCAGTTACAGTGCAGCTATGCAGTTACAGTGCAGCTATGCAGTAGCAACAGCTATGCAGTAGCAACAGCTATGCAGTAGCAACAGCTATGCAGTTATGCAGTAGCAACAGCTATGCAGTAGCAACAGCTATGCAGTTATGCAGTAGCAACAGCTATGCAGTTATGCAGTAGCAACAGCTATGCAGTTATGCAGTAGCAACAGCTATGCAGGAATTATAGCAGGCGGTCCCAGCCGAAATAGCACTACACAAAACTAACTCTACACAAACACCACTGTCCGCACTGACCACTGGTCGAGACAAAAAAGAATTCAACGTGGTCCCGGAGCCAGCTATAACTGGACAGCGCGAACGTATCGGAGAGCATGACGTCACACTAATTATTTAAAACTAAACTGGACTACCTATTTCCCTAATTTGTACCTAGCCGTACACAACAATAAAACCAAGCAAATTACTACAGACACGGACTACAAAACATTATATATCAAATTAAACAGCATTAAAAAGAGAATCTTAAAATTTAAACCTATAAAAATACAAAAAGGAATATAAAAAGTTATTTCTATTCTAAACTCATATGGGGGCTCTATACCGTTTACAGACCTGCACATAAACTGATATAAAATAATAACTATTCCAACACTAATGCCAAAGACAAAAATAAGCAGAACTAACCTGGGACAAAAAATAGAAAATGACATCCACAGCTCCAAGGCTAGTTAACTATTTTAAAAACTACTTTTCCTCTACGGGTAAAACACAAATAACAGAAAAAGACTAAAACTAGCAGAAAGTTATAAATAGCGGAAACTACAAAATAATCAGCACTGAACTATAAAAATTAAAAAGGACACTAAATAACAAACATCATAGCCCTGGCCTATGTAAATAATATAAATTAAATTAGATCTAGGAGCGCAAGCTCACATTCACCCCCGCCCAAAACTTTTGCGTCCCCGCAAAACAAAATACACAAAATGCAAAACATAAAACATAGATACTGTAGAAAAAAATAAAAATGAATTCATACTAGAGAACGGAGAACTATAACCATAGCTCTCAGTACTAAAAATACATTAACACTAATAAATGGCTTCACAAGTGGCAAAGCTTACAACTGAAAACAATCAGTTATAAAATGAAACTGAAAATACATAATAAAAATACAGGTAATGCAAAACATAAAACATGACATCTTAAACAAATGGAAAAAAATAATATAATCAAAACTATGACGCCCTAGCCAAACATGACACATGATACTCTTAGTCACACAGACAAACAGGAACTCTATGAGGCTTACTCAGTTCCTTAGCCACACAGGCTAAAACAAAGTCACACAGACTTACACTAAGCCACCAAGGCTTCAAACAGGTCCATAGTCACACAGACTTATGGTGAGCCACTAAAGGCTTTTCTAGGGTCACACAGACCAGAACAAAATAAAACATGACATAGCTGACATGTTCAGCCATATGGCAACACACAAAAAATAGTAACACACAAATCGTCATAACACTAACCTGAGGTTAATGTGTTATAACCTAAACACAGGGCATCTAACATAGTGGTGGTAAGACATAAAAAATAAAAAATACAAGGACCACTGTCAGACAAATCAGCTTAACACGACATTGATGAGTACCTTAAGTACTTCAAAAAAGTCAAACAAACTAACTACCTATATAAAAAACATTACCTGCCTTCCAAAGGCAACTACAAAAACCCATACATGCCTTCCAAAGGCAACAACAGAATACTGCAATATACCATTATCTTCAACTTAGTCATGGCCTCCAAGGCAAAATAATATTATCGAGTACCTTGACGGCAACATCGAAAATTAACAAGACTAGTAAAAGGTACATTAGCATACCACAATCAAGCACAATATTGGCTCTTGAGCGCCCAATAAAGACTTTATACTATCAACTACTGGGTTGCAACACATGCAAACACCACTAGTCAAGCATACATGGAAATACAAAAAAATATATTTAAAAAAAATCTTTAAAAAAATACATCATAAATATAACACAACAAAACAATATTAAACATGCGAAAGCATAGCCATACAAAGAAAAGTTTACAAGAAACAAAACAAAAAAAGGACTAAAAACTAAAGATCCAGCCGGGTAGGTTGTCTTCGCCTTCTGGAGGACCTCCTTGGCAATTCCGGTGGGTCTGTCAATGCTGGAGCAGGGATGGGCTGTGGCTGTCTGGGTGCACCAGGCATGGGGATCTTGTAGACAGAGTAGCTGACCCCCGGACTTGGGGACCTTTCATATCGGTCTTCCTGTGGCTTGGGCGGAGGTTGGACAGCAGCTACCTGGGGAACATACAACTTTAGCTGTGTTCCAGACACACGTCGGATGAGATGTTTGTCCAACGACTGTACAGTGAAGTACATATCACTTTCTGGGGGGACAGCTAACACAGTGTAGACCGTGGGCCTGTACCGGTCAGAGATATTGTTGCGGCCAGCCACAAGCTGTCTTAGAACAACTAGGTCTCCAATAACAACCCGGGTGGTGAGGGAAGAGGCTACCCTGTGGTCTTGTTGTGCAGCAGCTTCCCAGTTAACCATAGTGGCGTGCTCATGTAGAGCCTTTAGTCTTTATGACCAACTTCCTTTTTTTCTGAAGCAAAGGGGCCCACACCTGGGGCAGCCTATGAGATTTACTGTTAGGTCTCTTCACCAGGTCAAGAACAGGACCAATGCTTGGGTCTCCTGCTTGCGCCGAATGTATCTCCTGGTCTGTCAACAACTGGGGCCCACATCTCTCTGCAGGCATGGGAGAGCTGCAGACTTGTCTCCTCTCGGATCACTCCTCCGAGGCACCTCAACTTCAGCCTGGGACCGCTGCATCCTTCCTGCTGCTGCTGCCATTCTGCCGACCTAACCTAACCTAGCAACCCTAACCCATAACAACAAATACTAACTACCTCCGCACAACAACAACTTCCTAGAACTACATCTCAAAATAACATCAAATCCAACTCACTACTTTGCCTCACACTTCAACGACAAAAACACATCACTGACCATAGGGAAACCACATAAAACAAAACTCAAACAACAACCTAAACTATCCATATCCTAACAACTTCCTATCAACCTATGCAATCCTTACAATGCACTAATGAAGCCTATCCAAAGCCTAAAAGAAACCTAACCAAACCTAAAGCAACCTAACAAAAGCCTAACCCCTAAAAAAAATAATGCGTGTCTGATCACTTAAGCACAGATCCCACTTCTGACACCAAAAATGTGAGGAGGTCAGGGGGTGGCGCACTACTGGGTGAGGCCCTAGGCTGTTGTTACTTGCTGCTCAACATTTGAATTTACCAACAGTAGGCAGGTGGTAGCTCTACTGGGTGGGCCCAATCTGTGCACCTCGGTATGGTGACCAAGGGGCTAGAGTAGCCTAAGCAACCAGACAGCACAATTAAACTAAGCTAAACTAAACTAAACTAACTAAGCAAGATAACGAAACTCTAGTTTAAGAAAAATAAACAAACCGAAACTTTATTTACATAAAAATAAATGAAACAATAATAAAATATATACATTAAAATGACTAACCACCACTACTGAACCCATCAACTAACTAAAACCCTCTAAATCTACACCACTACAAACACTAACAAACTAACCAACTATCTAATACCAACTGATTAACCCAACTATCTAGCTAAATCACTACAACACTACACTAGTACCTACAGAAACAAAATAAATCTACAACAGCTGCAGTGCAGTGGCAGCAGCTATGCAGTTATGCAGTAGCAACAGCTATGCAGTTACAGTGCAGCTATGCAGTTACAGTGCAGCTATGCAGTAGCAACAGCTATGCAGTAGCAACAGCTATGCAGTAGCAACAGCTATGCAGTTATGCAGTAGCAACAGCTATGCAGTAGCAACAGCTATGCAGTTATGCAGTAGCAACAGCTATGCAGGAATTATAGCAGGCGGTCCCAGCCGAAATAGCACTACACAAAACTAACTCTACACAAACACCACTGTCCGCACTGACCACTGGTCGAGACAAAAAAGAATTCAACGTGGTCCCGGAGCCAGCTATAACTGGACAGCGCGAACGTATCGGAGAGCATGACGTCACACTAATTATTTAAAACTAAACTGGACTACCTATTTCCCTAATTTGTACCTAGCCGTACACAACAATAAAACCAAGCAAATTACTACAGACACGGACTACAAAACATTATATATCAAATTAAACAGCATTAAAAAGAGAATCTTAAAATTTAAACCTATAAAAATACAAAAAGGAATATAAAAAGTTATTTCTATTCTAAACTCATATGGGGGCTCTATACCGTTTACAGACCTGCACATAAACTGATATAAAATAATAACTATTCCAACACTAATGCCAAAGACAAAAATAAGCAGAACTAACCTGGGACAAAAAATAGAAAATGACATCCACAGCTCCAAGGCTAGTTAACTATTTTAAAAACTACTTTTCCTCTACGGGTAAAACACAAATAACAGAAAAAGACTAAAACTAGCAGAAAGTTATAAATAGCGGAAACTACAAAATAATCAGCACTGAACTATAAAAATTAAAAAGGACACTAAATAACAAACATCATAGCCCTGGCCTATGTAAATAATATAAATTACATTAGATCTAGGAGCGCAAGCTCACATTTGTTTTATTATCAAATTAGAATAATGATGTAAAGAAAGTGCAGATTGCTGTGAATAACATTTGGTTGGAAAACTTCAAATTTACTAACTTTTATTAAATTTTCTTGTTCATATGTTTTAAGGATTATGTCAATATATGTAAAGGCCTTCTTGCATGAACTTTTCCCTCTTTAACTGTATTTAGTTGACTTTGCTGAATCATTGAATAGTTCTAACCCTTTTTTAAATGTGGCGCTCCACCCATGGCCTAACACAAATGACTGTTTCCTCTTGAAAGCTTACGGTCCTCACGATAGTTTCTGTTCACTTCTCAATGACATATAGATTTATCTCATGTCTTCACGCATAGGATTTCTGACAATTGTTTCCGATGTGTTAGAATTTTCGCTTAAGCTCGGGCATGGGGGGGGGAGAAAGGAAACTAAGGCCACTCCCCGGGAGGGAGAAACGAAACTAAGGTCACTCCCGTTGGAAGAGGCTCAGCATTGAATCTATTTCTGATAAATGAATAAAAAAAAGTCAATCCCAAAATTTGTGTTTTTATTTTATACAAAGATTTAAAGATATTGTTATCGTGTGAGTACAAGTACATCTTTCAGGCCTTACTATCTATGGGGACAGATGATGTAATGATGTCATGGTCTTTTTAAACGAGGCTATCATGTGACCAGCCGCCTTTACTTCCCCAGCTTATGACAGGTACTCATTAGAGTTTGGCTGGACTCAGAGGTATCTTCAAATCTCGACATTCAAAATCTAAGTCTTCAACTGGAGAACTGGAGACTTCTCTGTTCGAAAGCCAAGCTCTTTACCCCTGAGCCACCTGTTTTTATGCCTAGATCTAAACTGTTATTGCTATAAGCAAATACTTTATATAACCTGATGAAGATGTAATTAAGTCATGAAAGCATTCTTTTTTAACTTAGAACTGTATAGTTATTATTTAGTTTTGAAAAGTCTATGTCAAACTATGACCTCATGTCAGTGTCTTTGTGCTTCTGTCCAAGTTGGCTGGACAAAGTACGTCCTAATAAAGTTGACCATCTTGGATTACCGAGAAGAAAGGAAGAAGGAAAGGATTAACCCTATTGACCTACCACCAGTAGACCTCACAGACGGGTAAACACAATTAGGTTTTGTTTCCCCTCTCTTTGACTCCAGTGGGTGGATTACTGGACTCAATCGTATTAGTCTCCACACCCCATTACTTAAAGCGGTCACTAATAGGAGTTACAGTTCTTTCTTTCCAGCCATATGGAACTCTCAACAAACGCCGAGAAGCCATTCTTTGTTTCTATTCGTCCCAAGCTTTGCCAGAAGTTCCAGAGAGGTTTCTTTGCGTCATTAGTCATTGTTTCGGACTATATTTAGTTCCTTTCTGAAGTGTGAAGAGAAGGATAGTTGGGGCAACCAGGGCATTAGTGTAAGACATCCCTAAGCCTCGGAGACAGACTGACAATAGTTCATAGGTCATTTAAGTATGGAGTCCATAAGCCAAGCGTTATGAGATTTCCCCTTGACCAAGGCAGCCCCTTTTTTTTTAAACAAATGAATTATTGCTTGTCATTGAAGGACATGGATAATACAACACCCTAACGATAAACGAATCAAGCGATTGAACACTTAATACGTTAATATTGGACATACAAATACGGGATTTTTAGTAAAGACTTGAAAGATGCTTTGAGATATTTTGCAAATCTGAATTCTAAGAAATATATTACCAAAATTAGAAATAGATTTAAGTAAAATCCGAGTAATGAGGTTTAAAGAAACACGATTACAAAGAGTGTATTCGGTATCACATTTTTTGTGCACTTGTCAGCTTTTTAACATTCCAATTTCTTACCTCGTAGAAAATGTATATTTTATATAGATGGCAAAAACAAAAAATATGGCGCGTCATTTGTCATTGTTTTATTTGATTGCTGCATGTCTTTTGTTCTCCACACCTCTCTCAATACTTCTCGTTCTGATTCCCTTACTAGTTTTTTCTTTAGGCTCCATTATATGACCTCCACATTTCTTTATATCACTTTTTTTCTTCCTTTTCTCTCTTACTGAATTGTATTGTTTAAAGTACGTAACGAGACGGGCTTTTTAAAATGAAAATATAAACACAATAGAGATTACTTAGAATAACTTTTAGATTAATTTTTAGTTTGAAAATCCGCAATATTATTTCAGTTAGTTGAATATTACTTTAGTATGTTATTAGTGTGTTACTGTTATTCTATTTTCTGTATTTTTCATTGCACCGTTATGTGTATCTATATTTTGCTTCTGTTACCTATAGCTACATCTGTATGTTATCTATATGTTATTTCAGTATGTGCTTGGGTTAAAATCTCTACTTCTATAATGTTAGCTCGCACGAGCTTCATGCCTGTGTTAGACAAATCTAGATAACATTTATAGATCCTGTCTAGTATGTGTTTATTACACTGTTTATTTTTATTCTGATTTTTTAAAATGTTTATTTAGTTTATATTCATCCTTTTCGGACGCTATTACCTCCCTCTACCCCCCCCCCCCTCCTTCCCAAAAAATAAAGTCTTAAAAGAATTTTCTTTTCCGTTTAAAGGTTTTTGCCTTGTTAATAGAGCCACGTATCGAGTCAAGTATCAAACAGTGGAACTTAGCATGTTGGGGGGGGGGGGGGGGAGGGCGTCGAGCAAGTTCCAATCAGAAAATAACTCTAAATATATTGAGCTATAAAAAAAAGTTGATTGGCGGAAGCAATTCTTTGATATTTTAGTGTACATAAGATTTCCTTTTTCATTAATTTGTGTGTTTGTATGTCTGTCCTGGTCTGATCTATTCAAAACTGTGTTTTATTGTTTCACCACTACCTTATCTCTTTCTCTCTTTTTTCTCCCTCTTTTGTTCACTCGAAATTTCTCTCTCTCTTTTATTTTCACTCTCTGTCTCTCTTCATTTATCTCTCTCTCTCTTTCTACCTTTGTGATTATGTGTATGTGTGTGTGTGTGTGTCTCTCTCTATATATATTTCTCTGTTATTTCAATTATGTTTTTTTCTCTTTATCCCCCTCTTTCTCTCTCTCTCTCTCTCTCTCTCTCTCTCTCTGTGTCTCGTTGACTTCTCTAGTTACACAAAACATTGAACATTTTACTCAAATATACGTGGTTGAGGAAATACAAAGCTATAACGACAGAACATTAAATTATTATTTCTGTCGCTTTTCGTGATAGCCGTGTGTCCTCATTATTCTAGAAAAAAACATAAACAGTACAAGAAGGGCACGACCAATAACTGTCAGACTCAATTACAACTTTTTTTTGTCAACTAAAGGCTGTAAGACTTTAGTTTCCGGAGTTCATGTCATAGAAATCTTTTCCTTTCATATAATAGGTCAATTATCGTCCTATAGCCCGTCATGATAGCAGGAAGTACAATTTTTGAAAGACCTGATCTTCTAATAATGAATAATTCATGTCTTCATCCGGGTGTTGATAGCAGTGAGGTACAAGACTGTTGTCAGTATGAACTAAACACTGTCATCCTGGATTAGCTCTGAGGCAGTTTCTAAAGTCATGAGAATAGATAGGATTGATTTTTTTTCCCTAATAGTAATATAAACCTGATCAGTTCTGGTCATCATATTCTCATTGCATAGTTTTAAAAGACTCTAGGGAATAAACAACATAATGCAATCAACAGAGAAATTAGGATAAAAAAAAGGAGCACTATTTTACGTGGATTTTGAGATACCCACATTTCTGACAGTTCTTTGTTCGAATAGCATTTTAGTTCATGACATTTTCTGACCTAATTGCCTTACTTACTTATATGTTCCGGAGCTGTTCGGCGCATTGGGTGGCAAGCTGTCTCCATAGAGAGATTGGTCACTGGCAAAGTCTGCAACCTTTCCACAGAACGCGCCCACTGTTCTGAGGTGGTTGAGTGTCAGTTCAAAATTGTTGTATTTCTTCCTGTCATTTCACTGACCTAGATGTCTTTTTTCTTGTTCTAAATGTATTTATGTCAAAGCTCTCCCACTCCTACTTGACCTTAATGTGACCTAACTGACCTAATACTTTATTATCGTCCTCTTACTTCGCTCATTTACTGACGTACTAGCTCTCTAGAATTTTATTTTAATGAACTAATAGCCTCTTAGTTTATTTCTTCTTAGTATATAAAACTATGCTTATAAAGATGGCATGAGTAAGCTACTTCAAACTTAGGATTTATAAATATACTTTATTTCTATGCACTTCTTTCAACTGTTAGACTTCTGTGTATCCTTTTAGTTTACAATGTCTCCAATTAGTTTGTCAACTCTTCATGGGTGGAAACACTGGAGGGACATTCATAGAATTAATTGTCGTTGTTTCTTTTATAGAAATATGACAGATTATGTATATTTTATTTTAAACCAGGATTCAGCGGGATTTCCCACACACGACTTCAATGTTTCTTAATAAGTTTGGTAAATAAATAGATGCACATAAACTTGATGCACACCGTCTTATGTAGAAATCCAGAGCTGGAGTGTTACTAGTACAACTTGAGGATGACAAATTCCCAGGAAATGTGGCAAAAATGAAACAATACAGAAAGAAAAGTAGAATGAGAAATTATAGATTGAAATAAAAACATTTGCCTTTTATTATTATTACTTGTTTTCTTCAACCTTAAATAAACCCATTAACGAATCATTTTACGACTTTGTAATTCTACGTGAAATCAATGCGAGATTGATACGATACATAAATGTCCATTTGAATTAGACATTTGACAATGATAAACACCAATCTCTGTTTGATTAGAAATGAGAAATAATTGAAAATGATTCTCATCTGTGTCTCATCTGTGTCTCAACTTTGTCTCAACTGTGTCTCAACTGTGTCATCCTACGGGTTACTTAGTGCATCATATGTTATTAACATCAAATCAATGGATGGGAGCGGTAGGGATTTATTGCCTTTCTTTCTGAACTCAAACTTGACTATGTTCACGTAAACCCTTCCTCTCAATAACTTTACAGACTTGAATATCAATGACATTATTCAGACTTGCATATCAATGACATTATTCAGACTTGGATATCAATGACATTATTCAGACTTGGATACCAATGACATTATTCAGACTTGCATATCAATGACATTATTCAGACTTGGATATCAATGACATTATTCAGACTTGGATATCAATGACATTATTCAGACTTGCATATCAATGACATTATTCAGACTTGGATATCAATGACATTATTCAGACTTGCATATCAATGACATTATTCAGACTTAAGGATCAATGACATTATTCAGACTTGCATATCAATGACATTATTCAGACTTTGATATCAATGACATTATTCAGACTTGGATATCAATGACATTATTCAGACTTGGATATCAATGACATTATTCAGACTTGGATATCATTGACATTATTCAGACTTGGATATCAATGACATTATTCAGACTTGCATATCAATGACATTATTCAGACTTGTTCTTCGGCGTCATAGAGAGATTGTATCATTTATACTGTTACTTTGTCAGATGTCAGTAACGTTTTTTTTCCCTTCTTGCTTTAACTTTACCAGGCACAAGAGCTCAAATGCGGAAAAAGGAAGTCGACCTCTAGAGAGACAAAACTTTGAAGGATGATATTCCTTGTTTCGTACATTGATATAGTTGGCTGTCTTCCTTCTCTTTAGTGGTCGTATGGACCAGAGTTTGTTATACAAACATATTCCATTTCTATGCATATCAAATTATAAACAAAATGAAGCGAATTGCATTTATCAAAAGAGTTTTATGTTTATAAACAAATGATTTGTTGTCAATACAAAGAAATAGAAAAGCACTACAAATGCACTACAAATGCACTGCTCAAACACTGCTAATGTGAAATAAACTTTCATAGAAATATTAAAATTCTTTGAACTTTTATTGTGACACGATCTATCTCATGCGTACACCCAAACAGTACTCAAGAGTACACAAATATGGTGTTATTTCTTAGCTACAGTCTGTATCGATTGTCATTGACTTTTTCTCCGAGCTTCAATTACTATTGACCTGACAAATGACATTTGGCATGACCAGGGCTTGGTCTATAAGTGAATATCATTTCTCCAGTTAGTCAAAACCTTGACAAAAGAAAAAGAAAACAAAAAATATTTCTCTCATTCACAGCTCTCTCCTCTCCAAGCCTCACTCTCTCGTACTCCTATCATAGCTCACTTTCATGTACTCCTATCTCACCTCACTCTCTAATATTCCTATGTCACCTCACTCTCTGATACTCCTCTCTCCCCTCATTCTCTGGTACTCCTATCTCACCTCACTCTCTGATACTCCTCCCTCACCTCATTTTCTGGTACTCCTATCTCACCTCATTCTCTGGTACTCCTATCTCACCTCACTCTCTGATACTCCTCTCTCACCTCATTTTCTGATACGCCTATCTCACCTCACTCTCTGATACTCCTCTCTCACCTCATTTTCTGATACGCCTATCTCACCTCACTCTCTGGTACTCCTCTCTCACCTCATTTTCTGATACGCCTATCTCACCTCACTCTCTGATACGCCTATCTCACCTCACTCTCATGTTCTCCTCCCCTACAATGTTTATTAAAAACAAGCCCAGAATGAGAAGTGTACAATGTAGCTTCCACGAATTATCCAGTTCTCTTTATCTATGAATTATTTTACTCTTGATAATATAATAATTAGTTGGAAATCTCATAGCTATTACAAATACATGGATTGGATCTGAATCTACTCATTTTTATTTTTGTTGCTTCTAAGTAATTTAATATCGCACGCTTGCATACACAAAATGCGGCGCCATAACATCTTTCAAATACGATAAAATGAAATGACATTATCCTATACAAAATAAACACGTCCAGATCAAACGCCAATGTTTACACTTAATCGAAGGTCGAAGATCAAAACATTATCATTCATCTTTAAGTTGGAACTGAAAATGACAAACTATACATCCAATCAAAATGCAATGCACTTGGCGGAAATTCTGCTGACTTTATTTAGCATATGTCACTTACAAACATTACCACATTTGGTGTGCGTGAAATTGTCCAGAACTATTTGATCTCCCAGACTTTATTCTGTTTCTGTGCCTCTCTCCCCTCCAAGGCAGGACCCTGGTAAAGAACTATTCGATTACCGGCCTTTACACCATTTCTCTCCCCTTGCTATTTTCACCCATTCATCTCCCCTCGTCACTGTTTGCCCTGCAAAACTCAGATCACATGGGCAGGGCCCAGAGGCGAGTTTGTCGGTGGGCTAAAGAAGGGGAGAGCAAGGCGGCGGTATTATTTGAAAGAACAGTTCAGTTTGGATTCACCTAAATAACGGACTTGGACCATCTATCTTCGCGCGTGCGTGTGTGTGTGTGTGTGGGTAAGGGAGACAAAAGGGCATTGTGTTGACACTGCTAAGCAAGTGAGTACTCTCATTAACCACGGATTACTCTGTACTCACGCTCCATTCAGCAGTCCATTGGAAATAACGGTGTACTGACATGACATAAGGTAACTGCATGTGCATCTGTGTTGATCCTTCTTATATTACCTTAATGCTTAGTTAATGTAGCTATAAATGGATAAGCTATCATTGATAACATTTAATTCGATTGTCTCGTTCTTATATTTTTTGTATTCTAATTAACCATCACGTGACTATCAGCTAATATGTTTCTATATTACATCTCGAATACATTTATGATATTTTTTCAACTCGTTAGGTTGTTAAGCATTTTCGTGAGTTTGTCCCTCTTACAGACCATTTGTTTTTCTGATGTTATTATCTTTACATCAACACGTGAGTTTTAAAAAAATTTAGTAAAGAATTATTGAAAACCAAAGACTGCATATAACAGACATAGACAAAACTTTGACATATGGTAAAAAACATGAAATACTTATGAAAGACATAACATGATGTTTATGCAAAGATTAATGATTCATATACAATTCCATGCTTCCCATTTATAAGATAATGGCGAATACGTCATGTTAACAAGAAATACATCTAAACTAAAATGGCGTCAAGGTTCACAATTTTTGCATTGGTAAAGCATTGGATTGTAAATTATGATGTTAAAAATGAAATGTTCCACAATCTATGCCAAGTAGAATAGACTTACTATGATGTGAAGGTACACAAGCTGCAGCATGGCTGACTGTCCAATTCTTCATCTATTATACTTTCCTTTTTATCAACAAACTTTAGCAATTGAACTATCGTTTGCAGATTAAAAGTAATATATATATATACACATAATTTATTGCCAAAAATGTGGGTCAGTTGTGTCCCTTTCTATCCCCTAATATTGGACTTTGTAGAACAGTATCACTCTTGCTGCCCAACATTTCGCTTGCATTACATAACCTCAATTACCTCCCTCACATTTGGAAAGCCATCGCACTTAAATGTTCAGAAGGTGGTCGAAATACTGAGTCTCCATTTCCTTTAGGAATTCTTTAAACTGACAACGCATGGAATAGTCCTCCAGATTGCTACAGTCAGGTGAAAAATTTGGCATTTGGAAGGCCGACTATATTCAGATCGGCCTATTCGTGCAATCGTATCTCTTGTATGAATAGAAATTAAGGTAAAGTAAGAAGCCAACTAACAAATTTAGAGTCGTGTTTGAAACAAAAATAAAAACAAGTTATGATCCAAATGTATCCAAATTTTCTAAAACCGTGCAAAGCCATCATTCCAAATGAATTTGTTTGATCAATTGTTTTGTTATTGAAGTATAAGTTAGTGTTGTATGTAAATATTTAGTTGTTTAAAATTTTATACTTAAATAATTAGTAATATCTAATAATACCATATATATATATATATATATATATATATATATATATATATATATATATATATATATATATATATAAATATTATTATATATATATTACTAATTTGTTGTGAAAAATACTATTTATATAAAAATAAATAGATATATTTTCTTATGGATAAATAGATTCCTTTTTTTTTAAATAAAAATTTTGTATTTATTCAAGTACTCTATATTGTTGGCAAGCACAAAACAAAATTGTGGCTCTTTAAAAACGTTGATATTTTGTACATTGTCATTTTTGGCTCTTCCGACTGAAAAGGTTGCCGACCCCTGAACTAGGGAGTGGTTACCTTGTTGTCTTTAGAAGCCTGAGATGGCTTGAGCCATAAGTTCGAATTCATTTTTATGAATGTTTTTTTTTATTGCTAGTCTAGATCTATTACAAATTTAATTACATGACTGATCCAATATAATATATATAAGCACGCTTATTGTAAGATTTGTTTTGTTTTTTTTAAGTATTTTTGTTTTAAATTGTTCTATAAAAATAAAGTACCACCCAAATAATTTGGCGCAATTGGATTTAGCTTGCGCTGTCCACGAACTGGTCCAGTCAATGTCTTTCTCACTCTGGTCTCGCCTTGTCAGTTAGATCGACACAGAGATATCGAGATTTAGACTCTTTGAGAAGGCAGAAGCCGTACAACTACAAACTCCGACATTTTAGGTCGAGAAACTATCAATTATCACGTGACAGAGGCGGTGACTTGGTTTTCCCGTTGTGCCACAGGGGGTCATTACTTCAATTTGCGTCTATCTTTAGCTACTCAAGTTCAGTTTAGTGCAAGCCTCCCATTGGTTTTTCTTAGCAAAGTTGTTGTGTAGTTTAGATAAAGGTCATCCTCTTTAGACAGGAAATCCAGTGGGTGGAATAAAGATACAAAGAAAGAAACTTTTTTTTTTATTAGATATAAACATCAAGAAAAATAATGATACAAACGTATATTAAGTGCAATTACATTAATTAGTTTAGATTACTCTTGTAGTAGTTCTATTAGTATCGAGCTGGACTAACAAAAATAAATGAGTGCGATTAAAACTTTTTGTACAGATTATTTTTGTTTAGCACAATTTCATGCTTTTAGTTTTCTCTATGCCCTAGGACCCTGTCACTTGTCTCTATGCCCTAGGACCCTGTCACTTGTCTCTATGCCCTAGGACCCTGTCACTTGTCTCTATGCCCTAGGACCCTGTCACTTGTCTCTATGCCCTAGGACCCTGTCACTTGTCTCTATGCCCTAGGACCCTGTCACTTGTCTCTATGCCCTAGGACCCTGTCACTTGTCTCTATGCCCTAGGACCCTGTCACTTGTCTCTATGCCCTAGGACCCTGTCACTTGTCTCTATGCCCTAGGACCCTGTCACTTGTCTCTATGCCCTAGGACCCTGTCACTTGTCTCTATGCCCTAGGACCCTGTCACTTGTCTCTATGCCCTAGGACCCTGTCACTTGTCTCTATGCCCTAGGACCCTGTCACTTGTCTCTATGCCCTAGGACCCTGTCACTTGTCTCTATGCGCTATGATCCTATCACTTGTCTCTATGCGCTATGATCCTATCACTTGTCTAAATACGCTATGATCCTATCACTTGTCTCTTTACGCTATGATCCTATCACTTGTCTAAATACGCTATGATCTTATCACTTGTCTCAATACGCTATGATCCTATCACTTGTCTAAATACGCTATGATCCTATCACTTGTCTAAATACGCTATGATCCTATCACTTGTCTAAATACGCTATGATCCTATCACTTGTCTCTTTACGCTATGATCCTATCACTTGTCTAAATACGCTATGATCCTATCACTTGTCTCTATGCGCTATGATCCTATCACTTGTCTCTATGCGCTATGATCCTATCACTTGTCTCTATGCGCTATGATCCTATCACTTGTCTCTATGCGTTATGATCCTATCACTTGTCTATATGCGCTATGATCCTATCACTTGTCTCTATGCGCTATGATCCTATCACTTGTCTCTATGCGCTATGATCCTATCACTTGTCTCTATGCGTTATGATCCTATCACTTGTCTCTATGCGTTATGATCCTATCACTTGTCTCTATGCGCTATGATCCTATCACTTGTCTCTATACGCTATGATCCTATCACTTGTCTCTATACGCTATGATCCTATCACTTGTCTCAATACGCTATGATCTTATCATTTGTCTCAATACGCTATGATCATATCACTTGTCTCAATACGCTATGATCCTATCACTTGTCTCAATACGCTATGATCCTATCACTTGTCTCAATACGCTATGATCCTATCACTTGTCTCAATACGTTATGATCCTATCACTTGTCTTAATACGCTATGATCTTATCACTTGTCTCAATACGCTGTGATCCTATCACTTGTCTCAATACGCTATGATCCTATCACTTGTCTCAATACGTTATGATCCTATCACTTGTCTAAATACGCTATGATCTTATCACTTGTCTCAATACGCTATGATCCTATCACTTGTCTAAATACGCTATGATCCTATCACTTGCCTAAATACGCTATGATCCTATCACTTGTCTCTTTACGCTATGATCCTATCACTTGTCTAAATACGCTATGATCCTATCACTTGTCTAAATACGCTATGATCTTATCACTTGTCTCAATACGCTATGATCCTATCACTTGTCTAAATACGCTATGATCCTATCACTTGCCTAAATACGCTATGATCCTATCACTTGTCTAAATACGCTATGATCCTATCACTTGTCTCTTTACGCTATGATCCTATCACTTGTCTAAATACGCTATGATCTTATCACTTGTCTCAATACGCTATGATCCTATCACTTGTCTAAATACGCTATGATCCTATCACTTGTCTAAATACGCTATGATCCTATCACTTGTCTAAATACGCTATGATCCTATCACTTGTCTCTTTACGCTATGATCCTATCACTTGTCTAAATACGCTATGATCCTATCACTTGTCTCTTTACGCTATGATCCTATCACTTGTCTAAATACGCTATGATCTTATCACTTGTCTCAATACGCTATGATCCTATCACTTGTCTAAATACGCTATGATCCTATCACTTGTCTAAATACGCTATGATCCTATCACTTGTCTAAATACGCTATGATCCTATCACTTGTCTCTTTACGCTATGATCCTATCACTTGTCTAAATACGCTATGATCCTATCACTTGTCTCTATGCGCTATGATCCTATCACTTGTCTCTATGCGCTATGATCCTATCACTTGTCTCTATGCGCTATGATCCTATCACTTGTCTCTATGCGTTATGATCCTATCACTTGTCTATATGCGCTATGATCCTATCACTTGTCTCTATGCGCTATGATCCTATCACTTGTCTCTATGCGCTATGATCCTATCACTTGTCTCTATGCGTTATGATCCTATCACTTGTCTCTATGCGTTATGATCCTATCACTTGTCTCTATGCGCTATGATCCTATCACTTGTCTCTATACGCTATGATCCTATCACTTGTCTCTATACGCTATGATCCTATCACTTGTCTCAATACGCTATGATCTTATCATTTGTCTCAATACGCTATGATCATATCACTTGTCTCAATACGCTATGATCCTATCACTTGTCTCAATACGCTATGATCCTATCACTTGTCTCAATACGCTATGATCCTATCACTTGTCTCAATACGTTATGATCCTATCACTTGTCTTAATACGCTATGATCTTATCACTTGTCTCAATACGCTGTGATCCTATCACTTGTCTCAATACGCTATGATCCTATCACTTGTCTCAATACGTTATGATCCTATCACTTGTCTAAATACGCTATGATCTTATCACTTGTCTCAATACGCTATGATCCTATCACTTGTCTAAATACGCTATGATCCTATCACTTGCCTAAATACGCTATGATCCTATCACTTGTCTCTTTACGCTATGATCCTATCACTTGTCTAAATACGCTATGATCCTATCACTTGTCTAAATACGCTATGATCTTATCACTTGTCTCAATACGCTATGATCCTATCACTTGTCTAAATACGCTATGATCCTATCACTTGCCTAAATACGCTATGATCCTATCACTTGTCTAAATACGCTATGATCCTATCACTTGTCTCTTTACGCTATGATCCTATCACTTGTCTAAATACGCTATGATCTTATCACTTGTCTCAATACGCTATGATCCTATCACTTGTCTAAATACGCTATGATCCTATCACTTGTCTAAATACGCTATGATCCTATCACTTGTCTAAATACGCTATGATCCTATCACTTGTCTCTTTACGCTATGATCCTATCACTTGTCTAAATACGCTATGATCCTATCACTTGTCTAAATACGCTATGATCTTATCACTTGTCTCAATACGCTATGATCCTATCACTTGTCTAAATACGCTATGATCCTATCTTTTGTCTAAATACGCTATGATCCTATCAGTTGTCTCAATACGCTATGATCCTATCATTTGTTTCAATACGCTATGACCCTATCACTTGTCTCAATACGCTATGATCATATCGCTTGTCTCAATACGCTATGATCCTATCACTTGTCTAAATACGCTATGATCCTATCACTTTTCTAAATACGCTATGATCCTATCACTTGTCTCAATACGCTATGAGCCTATCACTTGTCTCTTTACTCTATGATCCTATCACTTGTCTAAATACGCTATGATCCTATCACTTGTCTAAATACGCTATGATCTTATCACTTGTCTCAATACGCTAATATCCTATCACTTGTCTAAATACGCTATGATGCTATCACTTGTCTCTATGCGCTATGATCCTATCACTTGTCTCTATGCGCTATGATCCTATCACTTGTCTCTATGCGATATGATCCTGTCACTTGTCTCTATGCGTTATGATCCTATCACTTGTCTCTATGCGCTATGATCCTATCACTTGTCTTACTGCATTATGATCCTATTACTTGTCTCTATGCGCTATGATCCTATCACTTGTCTCTATGCGTTATGATCCTATATCTGGTCTCTATGTGCTATGATCCTATCACTTGTCTCACTGCATTATGATCCTATCACTTGTCTCACTGCATTATGATCCTATCACTTGTCACTATGCGCTATGATTCTATCACTTGTCTCAGTACGCTATGATCCTATCACTTGTCTCTATGCGCTATGATCCTATCACTTGTCTCTATGCGCTATGATCCTATCACTTGTCTCAGTGCGGTATGATCCTATCACTTGTCTCAATGCGCTATGATCCTATCAGTTGTCTCTATGCGCTATGATCCTATAACTTGTCTCAATGCACTATGATCCTATCACTTGTCTCTATGCGATATGATCCTATCACTTGTCTCTATGCGTTATGATCCTATATCTGGTCTCTATGCTCTATGATCCTATCACTTGTCTTACTGCATTATGATCCTATTACTTGTCTCTATGCGCTATGATCCTATCACTTGTCTCTTTACGCTATGATCCTATGACTTGTCTAAATACGCTATGATCCTATCACTTGTCTAAATACGCTATGATCCTATCACTTGTCTCAATACGCTATGATCCTATCACTTGTCTCTATGCGCTATGATCCTATCACTTGTCTCTATGCGCTATGATCCTATCACTTGTCTCAATACGCTATGATCCTATCACTTGTCTCTATGCGCTATGATCCTATCACTTGTCTCTATGCGCTATGATCCTATCACTTGTCTCTATGCGCTATGATCCTATCACTTGTCTCTATGCGCTATGATCCTATCACTTGTCTCAATACGCTATGATCCTATCACTTGTCTCAATGCGCTATGATCCTATCACTTGTCTCTATGCGCTATAATCCTATCACTTGTCTCTATGCGCTATAATCCTATCACTTGTCTAAATACGCTATGATCCTATCACTTGTCTAAATACGCTATGATCCTATCACTTGTCTAAATACGCTATGATCCTATCACTTGTCTCTTTACGCTATGATCCTATCACTTGTCTAAATACGCTATAATCCTATCACTTGTCTAAATACGCTATGATCTTATCACTTGTCTCAATACGCTATGATCCTATCACTTGTCTAAATACGCTATGATCCTATCATTTGTCTAAATACGCTATGATCCTATCAGTTGTCTCAATACGCTATGATCCTATCATTTGTTTCAATACGCTATGATCCTATCACTTGTCTCAATACGCTATGATCATATCGCTTGTCTCAATACGCTATGATCCTATCACTTGTCTAAATACGCTATGATCCTATCACTTTTCTAAATACGCTATGATCCTATCACTTGTCTCAATACGCTATGAGCCTATCACTTGTCTCTTTACTCTATGATCCTATCACTTGTCTAAATACGCTATGATCCTATCACTTGTCTAAATACGCTATGATCTTATCACTTGTCTCAATACGCTATGATCCTATCACTTGTCTAAATACGCTATGATGCTATCACTTGTCTCTATGCGCTATGATCCTATCACTTGTCTCTATGCGATATGATCCTATCACTTGTCTCTATGCGTTATGATCCTATCACTTGTCTCTATGCGCTATGATCCTATCACTTGTCTTACTGCATTATGATCCTATTACTTGTCTCTATGCGCTATGATCCTATCACTTGTCTCTATGCGTTATGATCCTATATCTGGTCTCTATGTGCTATGATCCTATCACTTGTCTCACTGCATTATGATCCTATCACTTGTCTCACTGCATTATGATCCTATCACTTGTCACTATGCGCTATGATTCTATCACTTGTCTCAGTACGCTATGATCCTATCACTTGTCTAAATACGCTATGATCCTATCACTTTTCTAAATACGCTATGATCCTATCACTTGTCTCAATACGCTATGAGCCTATCACTTGTCTCTTTACTCTATGATCCTATCACTTGTCTAAATACGCTATGATCCTATCACTTGTCTAAATACGCTATGATCTTATCACTTGTCTCAATACGCTATGATCCTATCACTTGTCTAAATACGCTATAATGCTATCACTTGTCTCTATGCGCTATGATCCTATCACTTGTCTCTATGCGATATGATCCTATCACTTGTCTCTATGCGTTATGATCCTATCACTTGTCTCTATGCGCTATGATCCTATCACTTGTCTTACTGCATTATGATCCTATTACTTGTCTCTATGCGCTATGATCCTATCACTTGTCTCTATGCGTTATGATCCTATATCTGGTCTCTATGTGCTATGATCCTATCACTTGTCTCACTGCATTATGATCCTATCACTTGTCTCACTGCATTATGATCCTATCACTTGTCACTATGCGCTATGATTCTATCACTTGTCTCAGTACGCTATGATCCTATCACTTGTCTCTATGCGCTATGATCCTATCACTTGTCTCTATGCGCTATGATCCTATCACTTGTCTCAGTGCGGTATGATCCTATCACTTGTCTCAATGCGCTATGATCCTATCAGTTGTCTCTATGCGCTATGATCCTATAACTTGTCTCAATGCACTATGATCCTATCACTTGTCTCTATGCGATATGATCCTATCACTTGTCTCTATGCGTTATGATCCTATATCTGGTCTCTATGCTCTATGATCCTATCACTTGTCTTACTGCATTATGATCCTATTACTTGTCTCTATGCGCTATGATCCTATCACTTGTCTCTTTACGCTATGATCCTATGACTTGTCTAAATACGCTATGATCCTATCACTTGTCTAAATACGCTATGATCCTATCACTTGTCTCAATACGCTATGATCCTATCACTTGTCTCTATGCGCTATGATCCTATCACTTGTCTCTATGCGCTATAATCCTATCACTTGTCTCAATACGCTATGATCCTATCACTTGTCTCTATGCGCTATGATCCTATCACTTGTCTCTATGCGCTATGATCCTATCACTTGTCTCTATGCGCTATGATCCTATCACTTGTCTCTATGCGCTATGATCCTATCACTTGTCTCAATACGCTATGATCCTATCACTTGTCTCAATGCGCTATGATCCTATCACTTGTCTCTATGCGCTATAATCCTATCACTTGTCTCTATGCGCTATAATCCTATCACTTGTCTCTATGCGCTATAATCCTATCACTTGTCTAAATACGCTATGATCCTATCACTTGTCTCAATACGCTATGATCCTATCACTTGTCTAAATACGCTATGATCCTATCATTTGTCTAAATACGCTATGATCCTATCAGTTGTCTCAATACGCTATGATCCTATCATTTGTTTCAATACGCTATGATCCTATCACTTGTCTCAATACGCTATGATCATATCGCTTGTCTCAATACGCTATGATCCTATCACTTGTCTAAATACGCTATGATCCTATCAATTTTCTAAATACGCTATGATCCTATCACTTGTCTCAATACGCTATGAGCCTATCACTTGTCTCTTTACTCTATGATCCTATCACTTGTCTAAATACGCTATGATCCTATCACTTGTCTAAATACGCTATGATCTTATCACTTGTCTCAATACGCTATGATCCTATCACTTGTCTAAATACGCTATGATGCTATCACTTGTCTCTATGCGCTATGATCCTATCACTTGTCTCTATGCGCTATGATCCTATCACTTGTCTCTATGCGATATGATCCTATCACTTGTCTCTATGCGTTATGATCCTATCACTTGTCTCTATGCGCTATGATCCTATCACTTGTCTTACTGCATTATGATCCTATTACTTGTCTCTATGCGCTATGATCCTATCACTTGTCTCTATGCGTTATGATCCTATATCTGGTCTCTATGTGCTATGATCCTATCACTTGTCTCAATACGCTATGATCATATCGCTTGTCTCAATACGCTATGATCCTATCACTTGTCTAAATACGCTATGATCCTATCACTTTTCTAAATACGCTATGATCCTATCACTTGTCTCAATACGCTATGAGCCTATCACTTGTCTCTTTACTCTATGATCCTATCACTTGTCTAAATACGCTATGATCCTATCACTTGTCTAAATACGCTATGATCTTATCACTTGTCTCAATACGCTATGATCCTATCACTTGTCTAAATACGCTATGATGCTATCACTTGTCTCTATGCGCTATGATCCTATCACTTGTCTCTATGCGATATGATCCTATCACTTGTCTCTATGCGTTATGATCCTATCACTTGTCTCTATGCGCTATGATCCTATCACTTGTCTTACTGCATTATGATCCTATTACTTGTCTCTATGCGCTATGATCCTATCACTTGTCTCTATGCGTTATGATCCTATATCTGGTCTCTATGTGCTATGATCTATCACTTGTCTCACTGCATTATGATCCTATCACTTGTCTCACTGCATTATGATCCTATCACTTGTCACTATGCGCTATGATTCTATCACTTGTCTCAGTACGCTATGATCCTATCACTTGTCTAAATACGCTATGATCCTATCACTTTTCTAAATACGCTATGATCCTATCACTTGTCTCAATACGCTATGAGCCTATCACTTGTCTCTTTACTCTATGATCCTATCACTTGTCTAAATACGCTATGATCCTATCACTTGTCTAAATACGCTATGATCTTATCACTTGTCTCAATACGCTATGATCCTATCACTTGTCTAAATACGCTATGATGCTATCACTTGTCTCTATGCGCTATGATCCTATCACTTGTCTCTATGCGATATGATCCTATCACTTGTCTCTATGCGTTATGATCCTATCACTTGTCTCTATGCGCTATGATCCTATCACTTGTCTTACTGCATTATGATCCTATTACTTGTCTCTATGCGCTATGATCCTATCACTTGTCTAAATACGCTATGATCCTATCACTTTTCTAAATACGCTATGATCCTATCACTTGTCTCAATACGCTATGAGCCTATCACTTGTCTCTTTACTCTATGATCCTATCACTTGTCTAAATACGCTATGATCCTATCACTTGTCTAAATACGCTATGATCTTATCACTTGTCTCAATACGCTATGATCCTATCACTTGTCTAAATACGCTATGATGCTATCACTTGTCTCTATGCGCTATGATCCTATCACTTGTCTCTATGCGATATGATCCTATCACTTGTCTCTATGCGTTATGATCCTATCACTTGTCTCTATGCGCTATGATCCTATCACTTGTCTTACTGCATTATGATCCTATTACTTGTCTCTATGCGCTATGATCCTATCACTTGTCTCTATGCGTTATGATCCTATATCTGGTCTCTATGTGCTATGATCCTATCACTTGTCTCACTGCATTATGATCCTATCACTTGTCTCACTGCATTATGATCCTATCACTTGTCACTATGCGCTATGATTCTATCACTTGTCTCAGTACGCTATGATCCTATCACTTGTCTAAATACGCTATGATCCTATCACTTTTCTAAATACGCTATGATCCTATCACTTGTCTCAATACGCTATGAGCCTATCACTTGTCTCTTTACTCTATGATCCTATCACTTGTCTAAATACGCTATGATCCTATCACTTGTCTAAATACGCTATGATCTTATCACTTGTCTCAATACGCTATGATCCTATCACTTGTCTAAATACGCTATGATGCTATCACTTGTCTCTATGCGCTATGATCCTATCACTTGTCTCTATGCGATATGATCCTATCACTTGTCTCTATGCGTTATGATCCTATCACTTGTCTCTATGCGCTATGATCCTATCACTTGTCTTACTGCATTATGATCCTATTACTTGTCTCTATGCGCTATGAACCTATCACTTGTCTCTATGCGTTATGATCCTATATCTGGTCTCTATGTGCTATGATCCTATCACTTGTCTCACTGCATTATGATCCTATCACTTGTCTCACTGCATTATGATCCTATCACTTGTCACTATGCGCTATGATTCTATCACTTGTCTCAGTACGCTATGATCCTATCACTTGTCTCTATGCGCTATGATCCTATCACTTGTCTCTATGCGCTATGATCCTATCACTTGTCTCAGTGCGGTATGATCCTATCACTTGTCTCAATGCGCTATGATCCTATCAGTTGTCTCTATGCGCTATGATCCTATAACTTGTCTCAATGCACTATGATCCTATCACTTGTCTCTATGCGATATGATCCTATCACTTGTCTCTATGCGTTATGATCCTATATCTGGTCTCTATGCTCTATGATCCTATCACTTGTCTTACTGCATTATGATCCTATTACTTGTCTCTATGCGCTATGATCCTATCACTTGTCTCTTTACGCTATGATCCTATGACTTGTCTAAATACGCTATGATCCTATCACTTGTCTAAATACGCTATGATCCTATCACTTGTCTCAATACGCTATGATCCTATCACTTGTCTCTATGCGCTATGATCCTATCACTTGTCTCTATGCGCTATAATCCTATCACTTGTCTCAATACGCTATGATCCTATCACTTGTCTCTATGCGCTATGATCCTATCACTTGTCTCTATGCGCTATGATCCTATCACTTGTCTCTATGCGCTATGATCCTATCACTTGTCTCTATGCGCTATGATCCTATCACTTGTCTCAATACGCTATGATCGTATCACTTGTCTCAATGCGCTATGATCCTATCACTTGTCTCTATGCGCTATAATCCTATTACTTGTCTCTATGCGCTATAATCCTATCACTTGTCTCTATGCGCTATAATCCTAACACTTGTCTAAATACGCTATGATCCTATCACTTGTCTCAATACGCTATGATCCTATCACTTGTCTAAATACGCTATGATCCTATCATTTGTCTAAATACGCTATGATCCTATCAGTTGTCTCAATACGCTATGATCCTATCATTTGTTTCAATACGCTATGATCCTATCACTTGTCTCAATACGCTATGATCATATCGCTTGTCTCAATACGCTATGATCCTATCACTTGTCTAAATACGCTATGATCCTATCACTTTTCTAAATACGCTATGATCCTATCACTTGTCTCAATACGCTATGAGCCTATCACTTGTCTCTTTACTCTATGATCCTATCACTTGTCTAAATACGCTATGATCCTATCACTTGTCTAAATACGCTATGATCTTATCACTTGTCTCAATACGCTATGATCCTATCACTTGTCTAAATACGCTATGATGCTATCACTTGTCTCTATGCGCTATGATCCTATCACTTGTTTCTATGCGCTATGATCCTATCACTTGTCTCTATGCGATATGATCCTATCACTTGTCTCTATGCGTTATGATCCTATCACTTGTCTCTATGCGCTATGATCCTATCACTTGTCTTACTGCATTATGATCCTATTACTTGTCTCTATGCGCTATGATCCTATCACTTGTCTCTATGCGTTATGATCCTATATCTGGTCTCTATGTGCTATGATCCTATCACTTGTCTCACTGCATTATGATCCTATCACTTGTCTCACTGCATTATGATCCTATCACTTGTCACCATGCGCTATGATTCTATCACTTGTCTCAGTACGCTATGATCCTATCACTTGTCTCTATGCGCTATGATCCTATCACTTGTCTCTATGCGCTATGATCGTATCACTTGTCTCAGTGCGGTATGATCCTATCACTTGTCTCAATGCGCTATGATCCTATCAGTTGTCTCTATGCGCTATGATCCTATAACTTGTCTCAATGCACTATGATCCTATCACTTGTCTCTATGCGATATGATCCTATCACTTGTCTCTATGCGTTATGATCCTATATCTGGTCTCTATGCTCTATGATCCTATCACTTGTCTTACTGCATTATGATCCTATTACTTGTCTCTATGCGCTATGATCCTATCACTTGTCTCTTTACGCTATGATCCTATGACTTGTCTAAATACGCTATGATCCTATCACTTGTCTAAATACGCTATGATCCTATCACTTGTCTCAATACGCTATGATCCTATCACTTGTCTCTATGCGCTATGATCCTATCACTTGTCTCTATGCGCTATAATCCTATCACTTGTCTCAATACGCTATGATCCTATCACTTGTCTCTATGCGCTATGATCCTATCACTTGTCTCTATGCGCTATGATCCTATCACTTTTCTCTATGCGCTATGATCCTATCACTTGTCTTTATGCGCTATGATCCTATCACTTGTCTCAATACGCTATGATCCTATCACTTGTCTCAATGCGCTATGATCCTATCACTTGTCTCTATGCGCTATAATCCTATCACTTGTCTCTATGCGCTATAATCCTATCACTTGTCTCTATGCGTTATGATCCTATATCTGGTCTCTATGCTCTATGATCCTATCACTTGTCTTACTGCATTATGATCCTATTACTTGTCTCTATGCGCTATGATCCTATCACTTGTCTCTTTACGCTATGATCCTATGACTTGTCTAAATACGCTATGATCCTATCACTTGTCTAAATACGCTATGATCCTATCACTTGTCTCTATGCGCTATGATCCTATCACTTGTCTCTATGCGCTATAATCCTATCACTTGTCTCAATACGCTATGATCCTATTACTTGTCTCTATGCGCTATGATCCTATCACTTGTCTCTATGCGCTATGATCCTATCACTTTTCTCTATGCGCTATGATCCTATCACTTGTCTCTATGCGCTATGATCCTATCACTTGTCTCAATACGCTATGATCCTATCACTTGTCTCAATGCGCTATGATCCTATCACTTGTCTCTATGCGCTATAATCCTATCACTTGTCTCTATGCGCTATAATCCTATCACTTGTCTCTATGCGCTATAATCCTATCACTTGTCTCTATGCGCTATAATCCTA